>VXBR01012335.1:475406-587925 GCA_013400215.1 Cisticola juncidis
TTTTTTTTTTTTTTTTTTTTTTTTTTTTTTTGTACTGCCAGAACAATCACATACCCTTTGTATTATAAAATGCCATCTTCATGTTTTAGGGCCATACTGTGACAGTAATGATTAGTCACTCACTAAAAATTGTAAGAGTTCTGTTTCTGAACTAGTGTGGGAAATATCCATTTAGCTACTGGTATGGTCCAGTACAGATTCAGCTGCCAGAATTCAATAAAGCCACGTTGTTTGAGAATAAACATGGTGTATCTGTAATATTTCCACATATCTCTGTCAATGTATATATATCTGTTTTATATTACAAGCATGATGATTAAGATATGTAAAAGCACTTAATGCAAAAAATATACCAAAACTTGCACATGAAGCTTATTGTTTCAGCCTTCCAGAACTGTGAACTGCAGATGTGGTCCTGCCTGTAGGATTTAAGGCCAAGACATGAAGTGTTTTCAGAGAGACATTGACTTTGAAAAACTAGGAAAGATGGATTCATCTCACAGGTAGTGAAAATGTTGTGGTAATAGAGATGTGAGTCATGATCCTGCCTTAAAACTATAACTTCTGGAGCCTTGCAAATGAGATTGGATCTTCACTGACATTTTCTTCAGATCCTTCTCCCCTCTGGATTGTTATGGGAGTGTGAAGAACATTGGTACTAGAGGACAAAGGTTTTCCATGTAAAGGCATGCAAAACCAGATGAAAAATGTAACCAAGTCCATGTCAAAAAAAAAAAAAAAAAAGTGGATATTATTTAATATTAGTAGCTGTTTTCGTGTGCAATGCAGCTTTGCTGTCCAGCAAACAGGCTTATTTGAAAACCAGCAAATTTACTGTGCCACATGCTGTTTCTTGCTAGGTTACCAGAACTTTTTAGATGAGGGGAGCATTGGAGGGTTATTTTAGCTTTACACATGTAGAAAATGAGAACACAATTAACGTTGTTACAGTATATACTTTGGAGCCAGGATGTTTCCCTTCAACTGTTACTCAGTGAATGGCATTATTCAATATCTGTAATACTTCAGAGATTAAGAATAATTATCTAATAAGATATGCCTTAGTGCATCTGTAACATCTGCAGTTTCCTGGTCACAGAAATGCATTTGTCACAGCGAGCAGAGGGAGGAAACAGGCAACCCTTCCCCNCCTTGGGCTTTAAAGGAAAAAATCAGAAAACCCAAATCCAACAAACCCACATACTTGTGGTTCTTCAAAGGTACAGGCTCAAAAGAAGCCGCCTCGAAAGCAGAGGAGTCTGCTAGGCTCTTTGCTGCTCTCAGCATCCGCATAAGTAACTCTCTCCACAATTATCAGCTGAGTCTATTTCACCACAACGGGTTTAATTGTGCATTGAGGGAGGAGGGAGATGACAGGCAGCCTCGAGGAAGAGATTTATCCCGGCCTGTCAGGCAGTTTGATAAGGGATGTGGACTCTGCGATGTCTCACAATGGCTTTTTTATTTGTTTGCTTAATACTGGGCTGTTTCAGAAACGCACACAGCTGAGCTGACAGGAGATGCAAACAGAGCGCACTCGTTTGGGAATTACGGGGGTGGCGGTACACAGGAAAATAGCCTCAGTCTTCTTCACAGGAAAGTCAGCTGATAAACTGATCTAAAGACAGCGTATCTTCCTTCCTGTAAAATGCAATAACAGGCAGATCTTGTGACCTCGATGACCTTCTGCCGAGTTTTCCCCTGCCTGGGGAGGGACCGGGGGAAGCTTTCCTTGGCAGGCGCGGCGCACGGCTCCTATGTGAATCATGTGGCTGTGCCTAAAGCGGGAGCCAACAATACCAGCACAGTGGCCCACATCTCTTTCAAAGCGGGCGAGCGCACAAAGCGGTCCCCTGCTCGCGGAGATAAGCCGCAGCAGCCCTTTCATTAAACATCCGCTGTGTACTTCCCGTCGGGGCTGCGGGCTGGCCCCGGGGACGGCCGGCTGACGAGAGCCAGCAGACACCCTCATGGCTTCTCGTTTGTCTGTTTGGGACACATTTTCCCCGCAGCGCTCGGCAGACGGCATAGAGAAACACACCATTTGTGTTACCCTGCTAAACACACACAGCTTTTGCAGCCCTGCATCGCGCTGCAGCCTTTCTCACCCCTCTCTTGGCTCTGCGCAACAGGGTAAACATCATAAAGAACATAAAAAGGAGTTTTCCTGAGTTTTCTCTGACCTTCCCTGGCAACAGGAAGCTTTAGCGGGGTGAGGTTTTTTTTCCCCAAGAGAAAACATGCCTCTCGCCCTCCTTCCTACTCAAACAAGTTTGGCAAAAACCTAGAGTCTTG
The DNA here is from genome assembly GCA_013400215.1 of Cisticola juncidis. Lineage (NCBI taxonomy): Eukaryota > Metazoa > Chordata > Aves > Passeriformes > Cisticolidae > Cisticola > Cisticola juncidis. The sequence goes on from VXBR01012335.1 coordinate 477,702, forward strand.
TGCTTGAGGGTCATGCTCAGGGGTCCTTCCAGGAAACTCCATTCAGAAGAGTTAATGCAGCAGCTCACTCGCCTGCTTTGACTCATACTGTGTCTGTGCTCACTTTTCCTCCCCTCCAATTATGTTTGCTTTGCAGCACCCGGATTGTCCCAGCTCTCTCCTGCTGTACAGGTCGACAGCAGTAAGAGAGTGTCAGGCAGGGCTTTCCCTGCCTTGCACCACACGTGGCCCTTCCCGTATTTGCTGCATAGTGTAAAACACTGCTGGCTCTGCTGTTGGTACTGTACACCCACCCCATCACATCTAAAACCTACATTCCCTTCTCTAAACTATCCAGGAGTGCTTCCTCTCAGTCCTTTCAGCATTTAGTTAAGGTTTGTGCTGGTACAGAACCAAGAGCCTAGGGCAGGACCTGATTTTATGAGGTGCTATACGTGGGTCCTGATTCAAGAGCTTGTCAGCCAAAAAGAACTAGAGGAGAAAAGCAAGTCAGGAGTGGGCACAGGCAGGATGCATGAACTCTAAATACTGTGCATACAAGTCTTGAGTCAGTATAATGTCTTAAGTTGGATATAATTGTCCTTATTGTTATGGTGAGGAAAAAGAGATTTAAAGTGGCTGAGTTATTTGCCAAGGGAGGCACTGTGTCAGAGGTGCCATTGTGCCTGTGCAGTGCTTGAAAACAGAATCAGAGTTTTTAAAAGCAGGTCTGTGAGGTCTGTAGTTGGATTATGGTCCCAATATACAATAAACAACAACATCTAAACCCCAGTAAGATTGTCTGTGGTTTTGCAGGGAGCTGAGAGCTACTGGTACTGGGTCTCACTGCCAGGGGATGCATTTGGTGGCAGAGGACCTTAGGCTGAGCTGTGATTTTTAAGCAGATCTGTGTTAAACAGGAAGGCAAATATTTTTGATCATAGCTAAGGACACCTCTTTCTCGGGTGTCCTGTTTGAGGGTGATCTGCTTGAGAGGGACATGGGCATATGGGTTGCTTGCTGACAAGCTGATTCCCAGCCCTTCCTTTTCTGGTTCCCTGGGCTGACGCTTGGCACCCCCTTACCTGGCATTTGGTACTTGTGAAGTATCGGACACAATTCAAGGCATAATTCCCATCCCCTCCTCCTTTTTCACCTAAGGTATTAGATGCAATCTGCATTTTATGGCCACCCAGCAGTCACTGGTCCCCCTGCAAGTGCTGTTGACTACTTGGAAACTGTTCTAGATCCAGAATACAACTTTAAATGGAGAAAGAATCGTGTTGCAAATTCAACAAACACTGCTGGGTATTGAGCAGCGTGCCCTGCAGCCACAGAAGTCAAGGTTCAAAATTCTGTCTCCTAAAGTGGGTTCAATGAACAGAAAGACAAATCTAGTGCCAGATGTCTGCTCATTAAGGAAGTTTTGCCACTTTCCTCTCTTTCTTTTTGTCCATCTGGAAGGATGGAAATCTCTCATGTGGCCTGTACAGGACATTTCTCAGGAGGAGGAGGGCACCCCCTCCCTTTCTGCAGTGCAGTTTGACTCATGCAAACACAGACCCAGCACTGCTGACCCCAGGAAGAGTCTGTGCAACCAAAGGGTTGTTTTGGCAGAGATCAGTGTGGATTTCTTATGTGTCTGAAAGTCACCTGATCCATCTGATGTGGGTCAAATGGGGGGCAGAGAACATGCTAACAACCAGCCTGTAAATGTGGCTGCAGGGCTCTGCCTGAACCCGTACTTTGGTGTCTGGGATTTGCTAGAATATAATCTAAGTGAATGCATTCCTCATACAAAAAACCACATTGCAAATAATCACCCCGACTTTGCTCAAAAACTCAATTCAAATTGATGCAAATGCAATTAGCTCTGAAATAATCCACATTTTCTGACCTTTGAACACAGAGAATTTCTTCTAAGATTACAGTTCTATATAGAGTGGAGAAGAGGCAAATGATAGCTCATAAAAGTTTTGCTGAATGCATGTCAATTTGAGACAATAATATTATCCATAAGGCAAAGATGCATAAGAAGGACAAGAAAGGACTTTTTATTAATACCAAAAGAGAGAAAAAGAGACAGAGAAGAAGGAAGTTTGCTCCCCACCTTCTTAATACAGAAGAGTTGGGAAGGTTAAAGCCTGCATCTTTAAAATTTCATAATATTTTATGAAACCATAAAATTTCAATGTGAAAAAACCCAATCATCTAAGATAGTTCCATTTTTTAAATTTGTTTGTTTCCTAGGCAGTAATAAAATTACTAACATGGCCCAAGAACATGTGTTTTAAGGGAAAAGCATAAATGTATTTGTGGGTAATATTTGTATAGGCTTGTCCTTTATTAGGACAGTACGCTCCTGTGTGGGGGGAAGATAACTCTAGCCTCAGTCTGTAGCTCTCACTTACTCACCTGAGCCAAGTGCATGGGAAGGTTTTAAGAAATGATACATGAAATGATACATGAAACAGGGAATGTTTTTTCTCAATGCACATATTTTGTGAGCTGTTTGTTAGGGGTTGAGGCTGGCCTTTAGGATGAAATGTCAGTTTAGCAATGGTACACAACACTGCAGTGTGGAGCACCCCGCACAGGGCTGAGCTGGGCTGGGCTCTGCCACAGGCTGTGTGGTGCAGGGGAGCATACATCACTCAGTGCATCTGATAGCCTCAGCTGCAAGGAAAGATGGCCCTTCCTCTTCCTGAGTCCTTGTTCAGGGTGCATTTGTTCTGTGAGAGGGACTGTGCAGCTGTTTGCAGCACATCCTCTGGAGCCCAGTCCAAGTGTCTTCCTCAGCTGCACTGCTTGAGATGGCACTTCAGTACCAACCCTTTCGTGGGAACAGCACCTCTCCCACCTCAGAAATGTGGTGTGCAGGTGTAAGGTCTTCCTTCAGATCTCCTCTGAAGGGGAATGAATTGGAGCAATTAGATCAAGTCTTCCTGCTTCTCTTTCTAACATGCACCCTCTCTCTGCTGTGGATTATTAGACCCTCCAGAAATTTTACACAGCCCCTATATCCCCACACTCATAGGATGTCCCATCACGCTAACAAGCAAATTACCTGTGACAGTCCTGGCCAAACTCCTGTTAAAGGTTTGAAACACAATGACACCCTCACTCTTTCTTTCTGTCTTGTAAAATCAATCAGACTTACACTTTAAATAGGCAAATAGCCTAAAAGAGAAATTTTCCCAGACTGTCAGGGTCCTGGGAAGGGGAGCTGAGGAGGCTCTTTCTGCTTGTTGTTTATTGTTGAAAGAAAGTGGGTTGCACCAGAATTGTGAATCTTTAAATGGAGAGAAATATTTGTAAATAGTCCATAAATGACTGGCAGTCTCCTTACCCTCCTGGCTCTATTTCACATCCCACATTTTCTTAAGTCAGACCTTTCTGATTTTGCTAAGGTGACAAGTCATTGTTAGAATGTCTTAAACTCAGTTAGAGGAGTATATGGGATGACTGACATAATTAAGGATCATGCTTTGGGGGGCCTAGGGAATTAGAAAAAGCTTTCATCATTTGTGGAAACCCATGTCTAACTGGGCCACAGATTAAAAAGCTGCTAGTAACCCTATAAAGGTGGTTACATTAATCAGTTACCTTTCCAATTTGCAGGGTATTAGTTGGCATGTCATGTGAATTGTACATTGTGCCTCCTTCCAGAACCCAGTTCTAGAAGGTTCCCCCAGTTTTGCAGTACTCCACAGAGCTTCCTCTGCAAGGGCTCATCTACTTCAAGAGCTTTACAAAATGGATAACATTGCTTCTGTGTTGGTTCTGCTATTCAGTTTCTTTTCCAATGTTTGCTTTTTTATCTGTCAATTTGCAAAATGTTTGCTAGAGGTTTCCCACTCAATGGTGCAAATAAATTAGGTTTGTCTGTAGAGGTTAATTGATTTTCAGTCAGAATTGCCAATACAAGACATTTGAGGATATTGAGCCAGACCCCCATTTTATGTGACTGAAATATAACAAGCTCTCNTTTTAAGTGCCTTTTGGATTCTGAAACTTCTGGGGTCACATTTTGAAGCGTCTCTTCACAACAATGTGATGCTCTTGCAGAAAAGACAAATGTCACTCTGAGATATATTAGCAGGAGAGCTGGGTCTAAGACAAGAGAGGTAATTATTCTGCTCTACTTGGCACTGGTGCAACCTCAGCTGAAGTACTGCATCCAGATTTGGGTGCTGCATCTTATGATAACTGCAACAATATGATAAGGGGTTTGGAAAACATGAACCTCTGAGAAAGGTTAAGAGAACTGGGATTGTTTAGTCTAGGAATCAGACAGAAGGAAGATATTAACACTTTGCAGACACATTAAATTATTCTAAAGAAGGCAGAAATCACTTTCACCCCTTTCCACAGAGGGTAAAACATAAGGCCATAGAATTATAGAATTGTTTATATTGTAAAAGACCTCTAGGACCATTGACTCCAGCCATGAACCCAGCACTGCCAAGCCCACCACTAAAGCATGTGTCAAGTGCCAGATCTACTTGTCTTCTAAAATCTCCCAGGGATTGTGCCTCCACCACACTACTGGACAGATTGGTCCAATATTTGACACACCTTTTGATGAAGGGATCTTTCTGAATATCCAATCTAACCATCTCCTGGTGCTGAGGCCATTTCATCTTATGCTATCACTGGTTGCCTGAAAGAAGAAGCCAACCCCCATCTGGCCACAGCCTCCTTTCAGAGTGGTGTAGAGAGTGATAAGGTCTCTTCCTCACAGCTGTGTGAGGAGTTGTCCTCCACACACTCCAGGAACTTCCTCAGCTATTTCCCCCAAACTATGCTGAATTTCCAGCAGACATGTGCTAAGCTGAAGATCCCCACACAAACAAGGGCCAGTGATTGTGAGACTTCTTCAAGCTGGTTATAGAATATTTCATCTGCCTCTTCAACTAATTGCCTAATTCACCACTTAAATTTAGAGTAAATCTTGGGGAAAATAGTCTGGTTGCAAATGCAGTGTAACACTGGAACCAACTTTTCAGAAGCATGGAGTTCCCCTGTAAAAGAAATTTTTAAAAACACATCAGGCAAACATCTGGGACACATCATGCAGTCTGTGATGTAATCCTGCTCCCCTGACACGTGGGAATAAACTGCTGATATTTCTTCCAGTTCCCCATTTGTAGAATGTGATGGTTCTAAGAGTGTAGGCAAGAAACAAGTGTGGAAAGAGAAGAAAGAAGTAAGTGGGACTACAACACAGCTGTTTACCTCCACACCTTGGCTTTGTGTGTGAAGCCTTCAGTTCTGTGGAAATCATGGTAAAATTCCCCTAGTCCAAAATACTCTGTATGGAATGTTGTGACTGAACTTGGACCTCAAGCATAGCAAAGGCTACTGAATATCCCTTCTTGGGTTTCTCACTGAGCCCCATAATTTGTGAATGATTAAACCCATATATTAGAAATATGTCTTTTGTTTTATCTCTAAAACACTTTTGTTTCTTTTTCTAGCAAAAAAAAGATTCCACTACATTGTTTTCAGTGCTTCTCAAAAAGCTAATTGTCTTAATGGTCAGAAATCTGCATTTTATTCCTGTATATCCAGCTTTATCCGACCTCTACTCAACCTGATTAAGGTTGCTTCTGCCAGCAGATGTTACTTGTATTTAGACACTTAAAGAAGGTCGGGTTACCACATGGCCTGCTGATCAATAAGCTGAATAAAACTTGTGCAACTCTTCTGTCATGGAAAGATAGTTTTTCTACTTCCCTAAGGACTCTCAGTGTTCATGTGTGGCCACCAAAGTTTGATACCCATATGTGCATAAAGCCAGGACCACAAAAATGGAGCAAGCAAAATAGGCTGGGGTGTGACGTTATCATACAGGCACTTATACCTGTATGTGCCATGACCACAAACTGGGGTGTAAAAGCAAAATACCCAGTGTATGCAGCTTGCTAGTACAATCTTACAAACCACATGAATGGTCTCTTGCTGTTTTTCTCTTACACATGCACACATATACACTCATTTTGGTTACAGACACCACGCTGAAATGATGTTTCCTCCTAGTCAGACCACACTGAGGACAAACACAAACATTTGTTTATACCCACAACTAAGTGGTTCAATTTACAGACTTGCTGACTGTTTGCTCCTGAAAGTAAAGCAAGGGCAGGTACTTGGGACTGCTGAGAATCAAACTACCCAATTAAGTTTATCAGCATTAGATTCAGAGGTGAATTTTAAAGACACTGAAGCTCTGTTATATATATCCTTTCAGAAGAGTCCTAACCACTCTGTTTTACTCAGAAGCTGTTTCTGTCTTTTACCTTCAGATACCAAATTAAAAGCTTTCTTTCCTGTCCTTGTCAACAAATCCTAACCCAGAAGAACCCTTTTAATAAGGATCACAAGGCACTTTAGTGTCTTTGCTGATTAAGACCCTGGACAGAAGGTGAGGTGACTAACTAGGGCTGTTGGTGGGAGCAATTTTCCTGCTGACACTTGTCCACTGTCTAGGAAATTAAATGAGACAACCACAGCATTTTAGGAAGTCTGATAAGTTACTATTAGACAATCAAGCCTTTTGGTATCTAGGATCAGCCTTTACTAGATTTGAACTAATTATCTAGAGTCAGACTTGGGCAGATACCTTATTTGGAATGGGTTTTGTCAGAGCAGGCTCCTTTAATCTGGTCCCTGGTCTCTTGTCTCAGTTAACTAGTTCTGACTGAATGGCAGATAATCTGCAAGCATGTTAAATGAAAGGAAAAGTTTTGTTGGATGTATTATTAATGCTATGCATTTCTTCTCTTTTAGTGGATAAATACAACTTTTAGAATCAATTGGTGCTTCTATAAACACACTCAACCGTGTACTCAGTTTTGGCTCACACACTCTGTAGATGCAGCTTGGGCATCCTTTGCTCTGGGGAACATTTACTAGGGTTGATGTATCCATTAGAATATTTGTATGAGGCTAACATGAGTGAGATGGGGTTGAAGGAAAGAGAATTAACTTCAGAAATGCGAGGAAGGTGTCCACCACAGGAGCCTTTCTACCTACAACTACATGTTATTTCCAAAACTTCTACAAAAGATATTGAATCCTTCTACTGAGCCTTCAGTCAGTTCCACAAAACAAAGTTCTTAACTGTTGACTTCACCCCCAGTGCCAGGTCCAAGTATTGAGTATCAGTCATTAAGTACACAGAAAATTTGGGCATGCCTCAAACTGTCAAGTCTACTTGTGCAAACTCAATATTTATATTAATTGAGGTGAGAAGTGATTCACAGTCAGACAACTGCTGTTTTCTTTGTTTGGATCTGATTGGCAGCACTAGATTATGCTGTGCAGTAACTGTCAAGGCGAGATAGGACATGTATCAGCCCTTCATCTTTAGAATGTTTGATGAGAGCTTTCATGCTATTAACACTTTGCTATGTTTGTGCTGCTCTAGATGACTTTTTTAAAATTAAAAATAACATTAAAGGGATGTAAAAGCTTTTATTTTTGAAAAAAAAAAAAAAAAAAGATTAGCAATAAGTTTAACAGTACTAATAGATATATATGCCTGAGACCTACCTTTCCTTGAACTTTTGCTGCTTGAATCCAGGGGCTGAGATTCTTTCTATTACTCTGCAATATATCAAGTGCAACTACAATGTCCAAAAATAAGAATCTTTAAGTGAAATCGATAACACACTAGGATTCTGATTAGCCACATGCACCATGTATTGTAGACAGAAACAAGACTAGTTAGATATGAGTCACAAAGTAGAAAGTTTGGTAATTATTTGCAGTGTGTTCATAGAAATTACTATAAAAGGATAGGGATGACATGAGGAAAAACTGAGCCTGAAACCTTTTTTCCGTTTACATTCATTTGAATCAGCCTGGAATCAATAGAATTCTGTCCAAAGGACAAGGTGTGCTATGTCAGGTGGTAATTATGCCTTGGTGCTTTTCGTATTATTTATACATTTAGGTATATGTGCCGAGAGACTTCAAATCACAGTGCACCTGGTAATCTCTTCATTCACAATAAAACAGCTCAGAAGATGATCACTAACTCTGAAAGAGTTGCTGAACATCCATTGCTTGCTGTTTGAGGGATTAGTAATATATTACATCCTTTACAAGTGAAAGTGAACTCTTAATTGTACAGAACAGGAAAGTCAGAGATGGGACTTCTAATGACACAATAAGAAAAATATCAAGAACTCAGTGTTTATGGCTGTCAAGCCCTTTACTTCATTAGGCTTCTTTTTAAAATTTATTTTGCTTTTCCCCTGACAAACAGGGGAATCACATCTAGGCTGGGACCTTCACAAGAGACTTTGAGAAGAGGAAGAATGCAGGATTCCAATAAAAGACCGCATTCGAGGAATATAATTTGTCAGTGGAAGAAAAAAGGCAAGTTCAAGAGTGCCACTAATGACCTAGGTATCTCACTCAGCCACAGGATCTGAGTGGGTAGATCAGTGTCTAACCACTCAGCAAACTTAGCTTGAAATTTACTCCAATGTTTCATGTTATAGATTGGCAGCAGGCTGATGTTACTCTGTCCAAGCTAGATAGTTCATCCTCTGTCAAAAATCAATCTTATTTCTCAGAGGTTTCTACTATTTCTAGTTCCTACTTTACATAATTTGGTTACCTGATAAGGTTTAAAGCAAATCATTGAAACTGAGGTCAAAAGAACAAAGCTCTCAGGTTCATATACTGTGGCATTTAGTAAGAGATAACTTGCTGGGAAAAAAAATACACAAAGACTAAGGGATGATTCATGCTTTCTCTCAAATGTGTCACTGGGGCCAACCAAAAAAAAGTCCAACAAATTCTTGATCTCTTTCATAAATTTTCCCCTTATTCTGCAATCAAAAGCATTTACAGAATTAGTGGCTACTGTGGATGAATTGTCCCCAAGAAAACAGATGGATCAGAAAATTGCTATTTATCTATCCACTGCTAGCATGTTCATGGGCATGTTAAGGGTGGGGTTGGTCCAGCAGAGAGAAAATAAAAGCCCTGTTTGCTTTTGTTTCTAGGGGAACCTCCACTCATGTGTGTCATCACTACTTTTGCACAGGGGCTTTAAGAATTTATGCCTCGAGGCTAAGGGATGAATATTGTTGTTTCACGTTGTAGATATGAGAGGGATGGTGCATTTAAGCATATAATGGTCAGTGCATGCAGTATTTCTGTGCTTTACATCCCAGTGCTTTTAAAACCAGGTGAGTACTCGCCAGGAGTTTTTTCATTCTATTTTGCAGATGCTGTGTTAATAATTCTTGCTTTTTGAATTTTTCTCTCTCTCTCTCATGGTTTTTTTTTTGTTTTTTTTTTTAGACAAGTGAGAAAGATGGATGCTAACTCGAGAAGATAATTGCAAGCTCACCTGGAAACAAATTGTCTGAGAGTGTTTGTGCTCTGATCAAGTCGTCTTACAGTCCTGTTTTGCACAGGGAGGCAGGCTTATTCGGCAGAGAATCAAAGGAGCTTGAGGCACTTGGTATCTTGCAAAATAAGCCAAAACTGATGTGTTCTCAAAGCATACCTCAGCTTCCATATGTAATTCAGTGAATCTTCTTGGTTTTCTTAGTTTGGAAGAATTAATCATTTCTGCGTTTGTAAAATCTCTTATCAGAGAATTATATCCCATAATCTACTCTAATTGATTTTACTAATTCACTTAGCCATCCCAACTGCTTTGCTGTTGTTGCCCAGCTTCACAATCTTGCTGTAACAGAAAATAAGGGTCCTGTGAGCCAACTTAGTCTATTTTTTAAAGAAAAGCTTTATCAGAATAAAATTCCCAAAGACCTCTAGTTTTTGTGTGCTGGGAATAATGGCTACATAAATGTGGAACAAGGACTGTTGGTACTGACTAGTACAAAGAAAACAACTGAAAACTCATAGCTGTTTACAAGCATTTCAACATGTTTGTTGCACTCAAAAGGGCCACTTTCTTTTTATATAAGTTTCTCTAAAAATTGCTTTAGCAGTTTGAGAAACCTGCACTACTGTTCTGCTCTGCTGCTGGTGGTGACATATCTCACTGCAAGCACGAGATTTTTGGAAGTGCTTATAAAGTGCTCTACTTCTCTAGCACAATGCTTTATATCTAGATATCGTGGGTGGCTGACATGGGATGGGCACTGGTCATGCACAGAGCTTTCTGGTGGAAAAGCAGACCCTGCTCCCCTCACTGCACCGTGCGGGGTGGGACAGGCTGGGCACCAGGAGGAGAATGGTGTGTGACACAGCTCTCCTGACCTCCCCAGGATGGGCTGCTTCTGCAAAAGTACCCTCTCTGGGTGCCTTGTCTCCGAGGGAGTGCATAAAATATTGGAAATCCTAGATAAAATAAATGCTCTAAGCACCATTGGCAGCGTGAGGTGACTTCTCTCTGCAGCCTCTCCGCTGGGCTTGGCAGAGCCAGCTCTGCCCGTGCCAGGGCTGAACCCGGCCGCACATTGCTGCACAAGCCTTATGTAAAGTCCCTTTTGCATTTCCACAGAGCTGTAAAAATAGTGGTACATGACTCAGACATGTTTAATGATCGTTCTGAGGAGTGAAATGCTGCTGACTTCCAGAGAAACCTCCACCTGTGCAGCCCTCTGGATGAGCCATACTAATGCCTTTTGCTCCTGAGAAAATTTTCAAGGACAAAGGGAACTGTTGAAGGCAATGTGGTGCTCATGTAACTTTTTGTCTCTGCTAATGTCAACTTTGTATTCATTGTAATCAGTCATTGTGAAGGTCTCTGTTGATATGTATCAGAGAGACAGCTTACTCCACGCCTCTGTCCCACTGGCTTCCAAATCGCTTTCCTAGTAATCACATTTGAAAGAGCGATCATTTTTGCCTTGGGTTAGTTCTAAAAGCCCTTCTGTCATTAACCCATTTTTGCTCCTGTGCCCGAGGCAGTCTGAAATGAAAAGGGAGTGGGTGTTCCCTTCGGTTTGTTTGTTTTGTGTTTTTTTGCAACACTTTCCTCAGAAGGAGGGGGGCAATTCAAACACAGGCACAGCCAGTGCCTCTGTCCCCATCCAGAAGCACACTCCTACCCTTGTCATCTTTCATTTCAGTGCAGCCTAATGTGTTGTCAGCCATCCTGGAATGCTTCAAATGTGCAAAGGATTTTAAATTAAAATGAGCAAATTATGGCAGAGCCTTCCCAAGTGTGTGGAGAGGGGATGATATAACCAATTTCTAAAAAACGAGAGAAAAAGAGCCAAAAAGAAGTGTTTGTAAGAGTGGAGAAAACTGTGGTTTAGTCATCATATGTGAGGAGATTTTAGGTGCAACCCGACATCAACCTGGCTCTCGTCATCAGAGAGGGAGAAGTTTCACACCATGTAGGTGTCACTGCAGGGCTTCACTAACACAGGGTGCCACTGACCTGCAAAAGGCAACGGGGAAGAAACAGCAACCTCTTCTAGGGAAGATTAATGGGAAGAAATAAAGACAATAACGAAAAGAAGTCACAGGGGCATGAAACAGGTTGTCTTTGTTTTGTTTTGGTTTGGTGGGGGTTTTTTTTTGTATTCATAGACTTACCTTTTGATTTAATTTATATTACAATGTTATCTTCCACAGGCAAGTTCATCATATCGGGCTGCTTCTTCTGACTCTCAGGCTTCAGGAAGATAAGATGAAATGTGTATGTGAAATTCTCTGTTTTATCCATGCAGAGGCTTAGAGATCTTGGATCAAATCAAGACAGTAAATGACTCAGAGTTTGGGCTGCTGGACTTGATTTGCTCCCAGCAAAGGGAACATGGCTGAAACAGAAAATATTTCCTCCTGGAGGGGTTTCATGGGGAGACTAACTGCAGGGCACATACCAAGAGCAATGAATAGCGCAAGGGTTGCAATGTACATTCCCAACACAGTCCAAACAGTAGTTTCTGGGTATAAGTGCAAGCTCTGAGTCACACTGTGACTGCTGTTTGAATGATCTGATCAACCAGCCTGAAAAACCATACCCATTTCTTCTGAAGTAGGGAGCTTTCTCTCTAGTTTTAAGACAGGAACACAAATAGTTTTGATAAGCCACTGTAAGGATAAGTACAAATGTGCAGATGTTTGAGTGACCTGCTAGGTCTTGTCTCATAATCCTTACTAATTAGAAGGCACAATATGTTGTTTCCAGTGCTCTTAGAGGATCAAGTTCTGCAAACTGCAGGTATGGCAGTATGTATGGAACTGGCAATGTTTGGACTAGACCATGGACTAAATTCATATGTGTAGACCTAGCCATAGGCTTTTTACCAGATCAGCATGCAGGTGATCAACACTAGAGTAAGGTCTTTTATGACCTCATTATGAGAAGAGAGAGATTGGAAAGGCTGCAGGGGGTGTACAAGTATTCCTATGGGAAGCATGCAACCTTTGTCAATCCTTGTTTTGTAGTTCAATGATGAAAGCAACATCTGCTATTAATGAAAGCCTTAGGTTGTGACATTAGTCACAACACTAAGTAGGAAGTCCGGTACTGATTTTAGAATGTCATGCATTCCCATGCACTTTAAAGAAGTAGGATATCTTTTGTCACTTTGAAAAATGCTAAGTAATACTTCTGTGTGTGAGTTCCCTTTAATGGAAAATCAACTTGATATTAAAAGAAAATGCTAGTGATATTATCATAACTATACTGATAATAATTTCTGACTTATGTGTTCCTATGCATGGAAATCTAAAAGAAATTAACTGTTTTCCCTGCATTTTTTTTCACTGAAATGAAATCAATACAAACATATCTTTTTAGACTATTTTCTGTTGACAGTGCTCCCTGTAAACATTAACTCATTATTTATCTATCCCAAGGAATGGTATGCATTGAAAGACAATCACTCTGCAGTGGAATGTGACCTTGGCTAGCCTATAACAGCAAGAAAATGCCATCCCTCTGACGTTATATTGTTTTGATGCAAGGAAAAATTAGCTAACTTATTTGGAAAAGTTGCAAAGGGATCTCCAACCTCATAGAATGAGTTCAGCTAACCTTTAGGCTCTCTCTTTGGGAATGCCATTATCTTGTGCTGGCACAGAGTCTTTCACCTAATAGCTTTTTAACAAGCATTAAGGAAACATTAATTAAGGTTACAGCATTTCAGGAGAGAGACAGATGTTATTAACCTCACTTGAAATGTCAGACTCTGGACCTGGTCTCTTTGCAACACCCAGGACTGTGGATGACCCCTGTGACCAGCAGCAAGCCCTGCCCAATACGTTTAGATGTTGTGGGATGCATCAGAGAGGGCACAGGGGTCACACTCAACTCCTAACTCTGCCCTTGCCCTGGAGCAGCCCTGCTTTTGCTGTTCCTGAACAGGGCTGCAAATGACTAGTTTGTCACCAGACTGTCCACAGAAAACAACTGGTGTTCTTGGCTCTCACAGAAAACGTGGATTGTGTGGCAGTCCTGTCATTCTGTCCATCATCCTTCTGGAATAGAGGATGTCGCCTCCAAACAGTGTCCCAAAGCTCTCTGTGATGCTCTGGCAGATGCTTGATGTGGTACCAGGGAGCATCTGCTGGGATGCTGATGTTTGCACGGTGCTGGCTGGTGGGAGGAGTGTGCTGGGGCACCAACCTCTGCAGAGCATGTTGCATCTGCTATTACATGGGGGTCTGAGGAAAACATTGCAAAAGGCAAAATACAATGTGTAAATAACTCTTTTTAGAGTTGTGTTTCTGGAACAGCTCCCTGGGTCATTGAGTTTGCCAGAAATAATTTCTCTCTCATAGTCACAGTCTCAGTGACTCAGCCTACACCCATTAACATAAGCTTGTTGTAAGCTCAGCAGAGCCACCTCTCAATGCTAGTAATGGTTTTCCATTGTTCTGTTGGCTGCTGGTACCTGAGCTTTGGGTCTGGAGTCAGAGCTGGGGCCCTGGGTGTTGTATTTCTCTGGGGAATGGTTTTTCCCTCCCCAGAGACCCCTGGAGTCTGTAACCATGTAGTTTAACCCTTCCTCCCTCTTCTGACCCTACTGTCTGAGTTCCAACTATCTCTTCCTTAGCAGGAGCCTACATAAGGCCCTGTTCTTCCTCATTCACCCTCTTTCTCCCCTGGAAACCTTGGAGAACAAACGTCTTGGATTACACCTGGGGGTTAGAGACTCTTTTGGAACCTTTTGCCTCATCCCTGAAATATTCCTCCAAATCCCTCTAAGATCTGAGCTAGCCTAGGTAGTCCAGGGGTCTCCAGGGGGAATATTTCAGCTGGTGCCCAACGTAGGTTTAATGCAATATTAGAAGCCCACCTGGGTGTTGACACCACAATGATGTCTGAGCGCCCCTCCCTAACTGAATGAACATTGCTGGACACCCAGTTCTGGAAACCAGACTGGGGCAATCAGGGGAGGAAGGCCCTCTTGGGGTAACACCTCAGGTCTGGATTAAGAGAATATTTTTGAAAAGACATTTCCCAGTTCTCCATCCTCGCCTTGCTTTGGTTGACAACCTACAGAGAAACCTACAGCAAACTGCGCTGTTTTCAGTTAAAACCCAAACAGAAGGATGCATTCCAGCATTTCTCCTAATGCTGTCTGTCCCCTGGGACCTTCAGTTACTTATCTCTAATCTGAGGACAACTTCACAGCCTTATATTGTGTACTCTATAGGAAGCAAATAGATCACATGAGTAATGTTTGACATGCACACAGAGATACCTCCCTCTTCTGTTATGTTTTCTAGTAACAGAGATACCACACTCTTCCCTCACTACAACTCTCACTTTTGCTCTTGTGGTTTCCTTGTATTTGGATGTTTCTCTCAGAAATCATGCCACCTCAGGTGAGGGCAACTACTGTCAGACATTGGCTTTTTTTTTTTTTTTTTTCCTCATTATAAAGAGTCATTTAGCTTGTAAAATTCACATGGTTAGGTTTTAATCTTTAAATAAAAGCATTCAAATTTGAATGGTTCCCATCGTGCTGGACTGTTTTCTGGAAAACAAAATTAAGATTTCCAAAGAATCTCCCCCTGATTCTTGTCCTGTTCTGTCGTCCTCCTTCTAAAACAGGACTCATCAACTTTGTCCAGATTGTCATATTAGAATATCTTAACTGCAGATATAAGCAACATTGTTGAGCTTAATACTAGACTGTGAGTCTACAGAAAAGAAACTTAAATTATATCAGTTTCCAGTTATTTCCTAAAATTACGCTATTTTGCAAGCTGCTCTTGCAAATCTATGTGTGTTATGGTGTAGGGTAGTTACTGCAGCCATAGAGTTTGTTGTAAGGCTAGAAAAATATCAAGATAATGTCATATAGAAACATAAATTTTGGCAAAGAGAGAAATTCAGTAAAGTTTCATTTTTCCATCTACTTTTTCCCTAAAAACATGTTTAATCCAGTCTACCATTTTATAACGTATTTTACTAATCTTTAGTTTCAAGTTGAGTTTAAAATGAAAATAAAGAAAAAAGTGAAATATCATGATTTAAAATGTCATAACTTACTAACCATTCCAAAATTTTTAATGCTCCTGTGTCAAGATTGCTGAAGAATAGACACACATTTATAACTGCATGCATAGAGTAGCATCTAGTTTAGTCAGTAGATTAAAAAAATCTTCAGAAATATCCCCTAATTCTGCTTTGCCTTACATCCTGGGTCATTGCTTGTGAAAAATGAACATGAAATGAGACTAAATGAAAGAGACAGGATGTGCAGCAGGCCAACCTGGATGTTGATAGCACAGTTATTCTTACATTAAAGCTACAATACCTGGTGAGCATACTGTCTACTGAGCATGTGATTCCTGTGGTCAGTCTCATAGGAATCCCTTCGCAGAGGCAGCCATACATGAATCCTACACTGCAGCTCATATCAATTAGCCATCTTGCTGACTGGTCTTTCTGAGAGGCCAAAGACTTGGCAGACTTGGAGAGTGAGCTCTCTCCAGTCATCAGGGTGGTCCCACAAAAGCTGGCAAGGCAGAAAGGTGTTCTGTGGAGAAGAACAGAACATGCCTGCTGCTGTCTGTGTTAAACAAGGATACTGTGCTAGCCAAGAGCCTATTACTTTAATACATCCATCCTCTAAATATTTTATGTTAAAAAATATGTTAAAATGTCTGGTGTGCAGCCCACCTTCTAAGGATATGTCAGGTATTTTGCAGAAATGAGACTTCAGGCGAGGAGTCAGAGTAGCGTGCTGCAGAAAGCCACTCATCAGATTGCCATTTATCCAATCAGGAAATGCAGCAAGGTCATGCCATCCACACAGCTCACTTTCAGTGCTCCAGAGAGCACTGGTTACAGAAATAGCTATGACTTCACAGCTATTTGCCACAGACTGCTTAGCCACTAATTTAAATAGCAATTGAATTAGTCAAAATCACTACCTGTACAGAAAGGTAACATTGGCAAGATTAATCATTTCCTACAAATTATGTGACCTATGCTAATCTCTCTTACTGAACTGCTGCAGTTATCTTTTCCCTTCAGGCTAGCTGCTGTCTAATTGCAAGCTGACCTTGAGGTACAGCATCATCTAGGCTAAAAGTAAACTAGGCTGGAGCATCATCAGCAAAACAGAACTGTGGTTATTACTCAGCAGTTGTGTCGTAGCCATACCCTCCTGACATCAAGCCCACAATAGCACCTCTGCACTGAAAACTGCTACTGTTCTTTATTAATTGAGGTTTTTCTTCTGGCTGCACATGATGAACCATCAAAATTGTGTAGCAGAGGTAGTGTTTCATTAGCTGGTGGAAGGTCACTGTGAATTTCTCTTGGATCGACTGCTACACAGCCAAAATTCCTCACTCAGCATCAGGCTCTCTGAGATGTGACTTTTGTTCAAGTCAAAGTGGCAAGATCAAGTATCTAATACATGGCTCAGAGAAAACAACCTGAATCTCACTGAGGTGTGGCCAGAAAGTGCTACTGCAGTGTAATCAGAGAAAACCTTTTATTGTCCTTGAGCACACTGATCTGGTGACAGCTGCTGCCCACATGAAAGGGTTGTTCAGGAGTAGCTGAGACAACCTGCTTAACCTGAGTGTCTGCAGGTCACTGACGACCTTTGGCCAGCCTAGCTGCTGTGCAGGAGCAGGAGAGACTTCATCCTGCATGGAGTCAAAACCTGAGGGCAGGCTTTTCGGGAGAGAGCCCAACGAGGAGGAGCCCTGGTCCACGTTTGCTGCAGTTTTACCCAGCACCACGCTCTCCAGCTGCTGGAAAGGCTGGAGTACATTCAAACCTGGGGCTCTCAAGGAGGAGGACTTGGGCTTGGCAAGTGTTGGGGGAGGCTGAGAGGGACTGGGAGCCAGAACATCATCACAGGGCTCCCCTCTGCTCCTGGGGGCTCTCCCACACTACATGCAGATCTGCAGGGGAGGGGAGCCAAAGGCTCTGTTTTGCTTTGCAAAAGGGGTGGATATTTGGCACAGTCCAGGGAACAACTGAGTTCAGAGTTGTCCTTTCCTGGGTTTTCCTGCACAAGGGAGTGAGCTAGACCACTTCCTTGTTTATAAAAGGCTCCTGTTTCACCCTTTTTCTGCACAAACATAGAGTTAAGATAGAGAGTACAAGGTGTTATGGAAACCTGTTTTTGAAAGATGGATTCTGGAAACTTGAATAAGAACTAGATTGCAGTTCCAATTACTGGGGCCAAATCCTCCTCTCCCATAAAGTCAGAGAACTAGCCAGTGTAATCAGTTATTTCAGATACCTCTAATGTGACAGGAAAAGGTCATCTCTGATGACACTCAGACTCACAGCATTTCCCTAGTAACTTCCAGTTGTATGTAAATGACTTTCCTATTAGTCCAACAGGATGGATGTTGTTCAGGGAGTGATAAGCCTGTAAATATTCTCTTTGTTAAAAAGAAATGCCAGACTCAGTATTGTCTTCTGGGAATGTGACATTGACAGGTGTTAGGGTTCAAAGATCAGAAAACAATGGCATTAACTTTGGAATGGACATGGGTTTCTGACCTGGTGTGCTGAGTGGAAAATTCACTCATCGAATCCCTGGGACATTAAACACCCCCCCATTCCTCTGACTCTTTCATACTGCATTAGCTTTCCCTCACAAGGTTCAATTGTCCTTGCTTATTTTGAAACACATCTGAAGATTTTGTTCTTGATATTGCATCATATGACTTCTTATGTAGGGGTTACTGTGGAATAGGACTATCCATATCCTGGCTGCACTGGCAAACTAAGAAGCTTGTGTATACATGTGTGTGAGTATATATGTGTGCATTTAGGTAGCAGTCATTCTGTATTAATATAATACATATGTTTTCTCCTTAGTCCTGCTGTGGTTGCACATTTATGACCACCTGCCTGTACTTAGCACAGTGAAGCTGTTCAATGATATCAATATTATGACAACCCAGAACAACAGATAGGTACTGTATATGTCAGTAGAAGAAGGCAATCCCTACCATGTGGGAACTGCACTGTCTGGCAATCACCATTTCATGCACGGTACATGTCCTGTAGTCCTCTGTGTTTTGCAAAAGGAGCACTCATTATTTTTTATTTGTACATAATTTGTCCATTCCAGGCTGACATCTTCAGGTGTCTCATGTGATCCTGCTTTAAGTACAAGGCATACTTATCCCCAAATACTGCCTTTGTATTTCAAGGCTGTAATTTAGTCACCAGCATTTCTCTATCTGCAGCTGGAGTTTTCTCTTTTACCTTGCAAATGCATCAAACTAAACTCTTGAAGAGACAGAGGAGTCTGAGATTTGAGTGCATTCATTAGTGTGTGTGGGTGTGCAGGCAAAGCTCCCGCTGGCTCTAAGACAGTACTCACATGCTGTACACAGTCCAAATATGCCTCCTTCCTGGCCTTTATTTGCAATTCAAACAGGAACAATAATAAAGCAAACTTCAGCCAAAGTTCTTTCTCCAAACTTGGCTAAAGTTCCTCTGCATGAATCCCCTCTGTCCCAGCCCCTTGTTTATGCCTTTCAAAGAAAAGAACCCTTCTCCCAACCTAGAGCCAACAGGAACCTGGAGCCAACAGGATCCACCTGCCAGCATGAGGCAGCTCTGTGTTTTTGTTTAGTACCTGAGCAGAGGATGACTAAGCAGAGCTGCTCTCCCTGTGCAGGACAGGGCCACCCAGTTGCAAGGGTTGTATTCACTACCTGTGTCCCTTCTAAAGGACAACAGACAAAATCAGAAAAAGCAGCAACAGAACTGAAAATACCTCTATGAGAGAGGGTTATGAAGAGCTAATAAAATTGGTGTACTTCATGGAAAAGGACTTTGGCAAATGTGTGGATCAGTTTGTAAGGTACTGAATAAAGAGAGGGTGTCAGATACCATGGAGATGTTTAACCAGAGTGAGTCTTAAGACTTAATGTCCAGGTGTTGAGGCTAGAGAGATTTACACTGGAAATAAAATGTATATTTTTAATACAATAGGATTGACATGTTTTCAGATTAATTTACTAAGATGTGTGGTAAATGCCCTATCATGTGAAACCTCTTAGCCCCTCAAGATTTCTTCAGGAAGAAACTTCTGTTAAAATGAGTTGTAGAAAGCAGAAATCTGAGCAGACAGCTCAGAATTGCTGCCCCTTGCCCTTGAAATGACAGTTGGTCCTCCCAAGTGCACTGCCAACATCAATATCATGGAATATTGGACTGGCAATATGACATTGGTCCTTTATTCCAGCCCATGGCCAGTATTTTTACTGCTGATCCCACTCATTAACCATATCATACTCCTGACGCTGGGACAAAGAGGGTGAGGTCAGTATGCTAATGTGCTTCAGGAAGAGGTGCCCTCGTGCTGCCCCCACTTTTAGTGTTGTTTAGAAGTGAGCATTCCCACAAAACACCAAAGACACATCAAAGGTCTCCCTTATCAGCTGGAGTGCTCGGTGACTTGTGTTAGCATTTTAAAACATTGTCCCAAAACAGATGAAAGATGAAGTGACAGGTCCTGTCATTTTGCCCAGGAATTTTCTCTCTGTGACCAGAATTTTGACATACAATATGGACAAAGCTGCAGGGAATGAGGATACTGTGGGTACTGACCTCTTTTATGTGGCATTCATTCCTCTCCTCAAGAAAAAAAAAAGAAAATAATTCTTACTTTGTACTAGGTATCATGAGCACCTCTTCCCACAGCAAGTGTCCTGGACAGCCTTATTTCATGCTCTAGCAGCACACTAGCTCTGTAGGAGATAGACTTCAGCATGGAGTGATTTCTAACAGATGGGAGGGACTCTCCAGGATGGGGAACTCTCTTCCCGTAAAAAAGGCTGTTCATTTCACATTAAGTTTTAATTTAGCAGAACAATTGCTTGCTTTCTTCAGAGGAGGAGAACATGTTCCATGAACAAAGACTGTCTATAACCATTAACTTTGGCCCCACTAAGCAAGAGGTCAGGTTTATTTTCCATACACTCTGCTTGCCAGACCTGTTTTCCCTTGTTCCATTCTACTGCTTTTCATCAGATCACTCTTATTATAATTCATCCATAAAAGCAGCAAAAATGTATTTTCTTTGATGCAAAATTAAATCAAATATCAACATGGAAGATGGGAATCAGAAAACAGCAATAAAATTTAGAAATAAGCTTTTTCCTTTGATCAAGCAGAACAGATCTCACAGCTCTAACAGTGCAAGAACAAATATTTTCTAGACTCAGAAACTGGCAACAACAAAGTATGACTGTTTTAAAGGTTGGAGAAATTCAGATTGGAGATAGGTACAACTTGCTTTCAATATAGTGCAATTACAAGCAAGGAAGAGACAAAGGGAGTAATTCCAGATTTATTTTTGCCACCAAATTTTGTTCTGAGAAATCTAAATTTTGGCAGTATATCAGATGACTAGTCCATTAATCACATTTAAAATACTCTTTGCTTTTACATTTTCTTTTTTTGATGAATAAGAGTATTTTGTCAGTGACAAAGATATAAAGCCCCACATATAGATTCACTTAGCAACAGAAATCCCCCAGACAAATTGATACCTTTTTCTTTTTTTCCAGAGGATTATACTCTTAAGATTCCTGAGAAAACCTGTTGAAGAGAAGATTATCTCCTGCTTGAGTATCTTCCAAACTTTGCAAAGACCAAAGCTGCTCTGGTTTAAGTCTTTGGGCCATTATAACTAGCAGATCTAACTTAGTTTGGAGAGAGAACACCAGAGGCCATCTTGATCTGATGCAGGCTTCACTCTGAAGCTCACCGCAGTTACTAGAAAGATTGTGACACCTTGGAAGCTGGTGCCAGCAGGGCTGGGCAGCTGGCTGGTTAGCTGAGGCCCTAGCAGCCCACAGGAGCTGATGCTCTGCTGCTGGGTCAGCTGTTCTCTGCCTTCCCCAAGAGTGAAAAACATCCAGCTGTGGGCAGAACAGCATGTTTGATGAGGGGCCAGCTGAAGTCTCCTGCTCATCTGGCTGGGGTGCAGCTGTGCTAATGGTATCCCTCTCACCAGAGGTCCCAGAGAGAGGAAGATGAGTGAAAAGCAAAGCATGCTCCAGCCCTTCACTTTGGGACACAAGCCTCTCCCAGTGACAATCTCATTTGAAAGCAGAAATGCAGCACCTCCATTCAAAAGAATAATTCATATGAGCTAACACGAGTCACAAAGAAAAGCTGTGACAGTGAAAGGCAATGCATCTATGATGAAACCTAGATATAGCAGGGACACTGAGGAGGTTGTTTTCTCAGCAAATAAACCACTGAGCCCCTGATCACACATTCCCCT
Source organism: Cisticola juncidis (assembly GCA_013400215.1). NCBI lineage: Eukaryota > Metazoa > Chordata > Aves > Passeriformes > Cisticolidae > Cisticola > Cisticola juncidis. The sequence goes on from VXBR01012335.1 coordinate 499,367, forward strand.
TTGGAAACAGGCTGCCCTTGGCCATGGGTCTGTTATTCTCAAGTTCAGTTTGTTTTGCTCAGTTTTGTTTATTTCTGTAGTCCCTTCTCAGTTTTTCCAAAAGGGACACTAGCACACAGACACATGCAGAAAATTGTTTTGCTTTCTGGAAACCCTGTGGCTAAGAACACCTAAAATGTCAGCTGCCAGTTTATTTAGACATGACAATGCATATGACTAGACATGGAACACAGCTGAGACCAATTCTATTACCTTTTTGTTATTATATAAATGTCTTCTGAAAAAAAAATGAAGAAATTTGGTAGGGCTGGGGAGACTTACCATTTCTAAACCTAGACTTTTCTTGCTATTCTCTTTCCACATCCACCTTCTCACTACAACCAAAGCTTGTGTTTACCTATATCATCTTTTCCTCTACAGTTCATAATTGATTAAAATCACTGGTGTTAATCTTTCTTCCCTGCCTTTACCAGTGTTATTCAAAAGGACTGGGTGGTTACAAAGAGGAGAGGTCTGCCTAGTCCTTTGGTTGGCTGACATCCCAAACCCATTTGTGGCTAAATCCCTGTGTTCCAGCAGGCATAGAGATGGGAACTTCCACTCAGATTTCCTTGCTCCTTGGCTCGTGTTCGTAGCCCTGGCTGGCTGGAAGGATGGAGCAGGGACTGCCCTGGTACCTGAAGTCTGTGCATACAGCACAACATGGCTTCAAGGCAGACACCAGGATGTAGCACATTTCACCCCTGCTCACTGAATTATCTTAACTTCTTCTTATGAGATCCATTAAAGGAGAGACTTGGTGCTAGATGACAGAATAGGAACAAAGGATTTCTCTACATGAGCTGTTTATTGGGTTACTGAGATTATCTTGCATCAGTTAGCAGGACACGGTGATGTATGTGACCTAGGAAGAAGTTGCTGAAGCCCCTTAGGGCAATTCAGATGGAGAATCCCACCTGCTAAGATCTATCAGGGTATTAATTTTCTCTTCCTACACACTCCACCACTGTGATAGGACAAGGTTAGTTGCCTGGCTGCTCCTGCCTTTTGTAGAGCAAAGTCCTCAGCCCTCTCAAGGGACAAAAAAACGCTGTCACTTAAGCTGCTCTCTGCTGAAAGACCTGTGAATGGAAGAGGCAGGTTCTGCTCCTGAGGTTTGCAGAGTAGGACAAAGGGACCCTGTGACTGGGCTCTGCTAAAATGCAGGGGATGCAGGGATCAAGGGACTGTGACAAGAAGGTTCCTCCAAAGATCCACCCTAGCAGAGACCAAGGAGGCATGACAATTATGGGATGTCACCAGTTATGAGGGATAGTGGAGCTCAGTGGCAAACCTTTGAAATTCACTGGGAATTTAAAAGAGAAACCAAATAAAGAAACACAGAACTTCCCAGCAAAATCTCCTTTCTGTTTGTGTGCTATATCAGTGCTGTCACATGAAATGAGGAAAACACAATGTGTCATTTTGAAGGACATTTCAAGGTGCCAAAGAGCTGCTGGCTCTCGGGGACACTGACTGTGCCACGTCTGGTCTCTTCCCCCAGGAGGAGCCTGGGGCTGAGGCTGGTAAAGCACGGCTGGGGTGGCACAGGAGGTAGGTGGTGCATGACCTTTAATTCCTCAGTTAGAGGAAACTGCCTGCAAGAATGCAGGAGAATTAGAGGAATTAACTTTGGTCTGTTAATACTAGATCTGTCAGTCTAGCTCTTTGGTTAAAGTGAACGGGAATTCCTGTAAACAACCCGTGGCTTTAAAGGCTTTTAGCTAGAAGTCTGTTCACCCTCCATCCCACTTTGCCTGACCTTGAGCCTTAATTAGATGGTCTGTGATTCATGACCAAACAGAATAATTGCATAAAACAGAGTAGAAAGGCATTCAGACATAACTGGATTTGCTCTAAATATGAACATTTGTGCATGTACTGATCATCATCAGGATAGTAACATGGCACATTCCAGATCTTTGTATATATTAGTGCAAAAAAAAAACGGCCCCAGGTGGTTTCTGAAATGAACAAAATCCTGTTCTCACTCTGTAACTGTTACTTTTTAACTACTACTTACATTCCTCTTATTTTATATATTAAACCCACTTGTCATCAGTTACTGACTTCATAGCTTTAACATTCAGTGAAGAAAAACAAACTGCAGGACAGAAAAAAGAAAATCTATGTCAGGATGTGCTCCACTCTATGTCCCTTTTAGTAGAGGACCTACAAACTAGAGATCCCTTTGGCATTGTCCAGTCTCCTCATCCTTCCCCTGGCTGCAAACAGCAGAGGAAGAAGGGGTTGTGTTTTGCAGAGGCAGATGAGTTCTCTTCCTTCTGTGGCCCCCTGAGTGTGTCGCCACTCTTTCTGAGCAATACACGTATGGGCAGCACTCAAATACAGTTGCTGAATAACATGGAATAAACCTCAGTTCAAGTTTTAGTTTGGCACTGGAATACACCCCTTCTGCTTCCCCTCCTGCACCTGCTTGTGCCAGGAAGGGAACAGGGGGTTTATTCTCCAGTAACTCCCCTCCCTTCTTCCCCCACAGAGCAGCCTTTGCTGCTGGGTGTGCTCTCTGTGGATATCTGGCTTCTTCAAGCAGAAAGTTTTGACAACAAAAATGTTGCTATTCTGCCAAGGGCTGCAACCTCTGAGAGTCAGGATCCAGCCTATGATTTTCTTCACCAGATATTTTTTAAACCTTTTGGACAACCATAGCTACAGCATTTTTGAATTCAGATGTGATAAAAACCTGCAAAAGCAGATATTTCCCTCCGTATCAGTGAATTCTCAACAGCCTTTTACTTTGATGAAGTCTGAGCACCAGCATTCAGGTTCTCAGTCCTTTACAGCCAGGAGACACGAGACCCACACCCCAATTGAGCAGAAACTTGCAGAATGGCCTCTCCCCTCCACCCTATGCTACTGATATTTCTAGAAATTCAGGCTTTATTTTACAAAATGACATTCTGTAGGCAGAATCAACCCAAAAGGAGATGGTGCCAGGAGATGTATATTAGCTGCAACACTTTGGACATTGATTCTGAGGTTTTATTTGGCCTGTAATTAAGACTTGATAAAATGGAGCATTTATCAAATCTAAATGAGGTAGAAATATCCCTCCTTTGATGAGGCAGTTATTTTTTTGGGTTACTGTGTACACGTCCCTGCTGGTACAAGATTGAGAAAGGGAGATAAACAAAGGACTGAAGTCAAAGAATCAGGCAAAGTGAAACCTAAGCTTCAACCATGACCAGCATGGTAAATCTAAAGGCAGAAGGGCCTGATCAGAGAAGGCACACAATTATCTGTGTAATACTAGCTGGCAGATATGGGAACTCAATAATTGCAGTGCAGTTCTTGTAATATACAGAGACAAATGTTTTGCAGACTTTAGTACTTCCTTGAGGAGCAATGGTATAGATTCATTTGTCCCCTCCTGCAGTCTCTCTTTGAGGTCACAGGCCAAGGGAACAGGGCAGTGATGAAGAAAAGTGTGGACTGGAGAGTCCCTGCCTTATGTGTGTCACCATAGAGTGGTTGCATATATCCACCCCTGACACAACCACAGTGTTTTCAGTAAACACAGCTGGCAAGCAAAATATCATGCTTTAAGATTTTGAAAATGTTTAACAGTTCAAGAAACTTAACTGAGTAGAGAGGCTGTTGCCTTCTTTACAACCTGAGTTCCTGTGCAGCGTCAGATGCAAACAGGTATGAAATTCTCAGGAAGAAAGGACAGTTGAATACTTTCAGAATAAATTTGGGAACGAAATCTCTCTTTTAATTGTGTACTGTTTCAGATACCAGATATTTCAAATAAATGCATTTGTACCCAACTTAGTTGGCCCAAAACCATTGATCAATACTAATAGAAATCATATCTCTTTCTAAATACTTACATCCAGGGAGTTATTGTTTGAGTTTTTACTCAGCAGCACATGTCAGACTATCTGGTAATATTATGTACAGAATGAGTTCAATAATCTCAATGATGCAACATTTCCTGGTCTGCTCTGCTGCTCAGCCCTGCTCTCAGGGTCTGCTAAATGGAAAAACAGACACACAAATGGCTCAGTCCATCAGTCCTGGCACCTCTCCTAATTTCTGCCTTCATTGTGCACTGCAGGAGCCAGCTGCTAGTGCAGAGCTCTGAAGAAAAGTGCATCACAGAGGAAGGTTATTAACCTCTACTGTGTCCACCAGAGAGCTCCTGCCTCCTGAAGGTTAATTTTCTGGCTTCAGTTTGCACTTGTACTGTCCTCAAAGGAGAAGGACACCGACAACTTCCTAAATCAGAAGGAACCTAACGAGAAACATGCATACCTTTGGAGATATCTCTCTTACTTCCAGCTCCCAGCTATCCAACATGAAAATCTAGAACAACCCCAGTGCTGTTGAAGGGTGAAATCCTTGACCTGTAAAGCTACTAAATTTAATCAGATTTCATAGAGCATCTCAAATTCAGTTTTGCCACTACCTTGGCCCAGTGGTCTTGCTGACATGGTGCAGGAGTTTTGCAGTTTTTGCATCTCCCAGGAGCAGAAGATGAAAGGGCAATGTCTCCTCTTGAGCATTATCTATTTTCTTCATCAATGAAACCACTCAAGCAGTTGGGTCTGGAAGATGAAAGCTTCAGTAAACTTTTGTGATAAGACTGTAATTTTATTCTTATTTCATTTTGTAAACACACATTTGCTCGTTGCTTCCTGTATTTGCACGGATTTGATTTTCATACCACAGTCAAATGGTTTCAAAATCTGTTGAATTAGGGAGACCACATCATAACATACATCACTATACATTGTATTTTGGTATATGGATATTTGATGGACTCCTTAATGTATCTATAATTTAGCTGACATGCAAAAGGTGCACAGAATTCACAAAATGACTTTGAACTCTTTGAGCTGCTTCACTTATTGCAATAAAAAATAAATGTGGCAGGGAACTGCACTTCAGGCTGATGTGCCCAAGTATTTCTTCTAGCAAATGGGTGGCTTTTTACCCTCAAAATTAACACAGGCTAGTTGTTTGTTCTGACCTTTGTATAAGCAGCTTTTTGATGTGTTGTGGAGGTTGCTGGCTCTCGCTAGGTCTGGACAGAAGATGCTAGACATGGTGGTATCTCGTTTGGACTTGGATGTTTATTATTCCTTATCTAAGATACATTCTAATGAGTTGTGAGTTCTGTCTAAGAAGGCAAAGAAATGGCTACTTCTACTTTGTTTCAAGGACTTTTAAGCAATAAGCAAAGCAAATTAAAACCTGACATGTAAGTTATTTTTATTTATAACCCAGTTAAAGATCACTCAATGTCTGCAATGTAACCAATTAGAAAAGATCACCAAAACCTGAGGAGGAAGAAGAAAGTGAAGAAGAAGGACCCAGGCAATGCCCAAATCTCTCCTTATATGTATCACTATATTCTGTATCCCTAAACCCCAAACTCCAAGTATTTCACCCTGTGCCAGTACACGCATCTATGCAAACTGCACACCCACACTCCCAGTGCCTTCACTCAGTTTTGGGAGCCATTCCCGTGGCCTCAGGCCAAAGGCAGTGCCCTCCTGAGGGTCACTACCTGTCAAAGCAGAAAGCCTGATATTTTCAGCATCCAGCGTTCCAATAATGTGTGTTCTATATTTCTGGTGCCTGATTTGAGGCAGAGCCTGGATGCAGAACTGCCAGACATTCAGTCCTGTAATTGTTCTCACACATGCTCCCACTGTCACCTCAAGACAGCTGTAGAGCAGGCTAAAGAGACACTGCCACAACCACATGTTCTCCAGTTCCTCATTCTGACCCTCTGCTCTATGCCTAGAACTCATTCAGGCAGAGTCATGTCCCTGCCAGGCTTTGACCAATTACAGATGCCAGATTTCAGATGCCAGATTCTCTGGCAGGGATGCTGCTTCTCCAGCTATTTTTCCATCAAATAGCTGGTTACCAGAAAAATCAGTGATGCTGAAGTAGAAGAATCAGACAACAAACAATAGAAGTTTGGATCCAAATTCAGTCTTCTATTTCAATCTTAATCCTCTCTGCATTCCCAAGCCCCTTTTGTAGCATCAGCCTTAAGTGAAGAGACAGGTAGAGGCTATCAGGAAAATGATCCTGTGAAAAGTAACAGAAGTGTCATCATTGATTAAAGATCAATGGTCTTGACCATGAAAGAAACCTTATTTCCAAACGCATCTCTGTTGTAAGTTATAAATCCATCTTACTTTAAGCATGTGCTTGTATTTCATACAAGTCTGCTTAAGAAAACACCTCCTGAGAGAGTAAACATTAAACACCTACTGCTTTAGTCCTTTCTACACACAGTGTCAGGGACTAGGAAATGTGAATGCAAAAGAGAATTAACCTGAAAGCAGGAAAGAAAGACCATTTCCCCTGAGGCCTGTAGAGGCAACACCATCTTCTGAGCCAGGAAAAACTTCAGTTATAGGTATTCTCCAGTACAAGATTGTTATTTTGGTTTCGATCAATGCTAATCTTATTGCTAAAAATGTCTGGACCGAATTATGAAGGGCTGCATGACTCACAGATGTATACAAGCACGTACAGGAAAGATCAGAAGAGAAAGTGAACTTTCTCCTGCCTGCAGTGGAGTGAGTCAGAGTCCAGAGAGGTGGGGAAGGTGTGACCACTGCCCAGCACTGCAACCAGAGTGGGCTCAGACAGGGAAATGGTGGGTTGCCACTTGAGGGTATCCTACCCAGGCTAACCATGGCAGGGCTCAACTGTGCTGAGCTGTGCTCAGCTTATTTGTCTCCTGAATAAAAACACACACACATATATACAAAAAAGATGCATTCAGTGCATGTTCTCTCTGGCCCGGGTCATGTCTGAAAGTCACTACAGAGCTCTAGATTGATAAACCCATTTTAAAAATTAGTCTGCTGAATTTCTCGTAACAATCACAGCTTATTCACTCTTCCCCCTTATTTGCAGCCTGGCAGCTGTTGAGGCATGTAGGATGTTTATGACTGCATGTCTGTGACTGTCCAATTGGGAGAGGGAAGTCCTGAGGAAAGCCACTCCTACAGCTCACTCCTCAGACACAGGGCTGTCCCTACACTGAGAGGCACATCCCTGGGGAGGCAGTGCCTTTACCACTTGCTTTTGCTTTGCTGTTGAACAAGCACTAACAGGAAATATTAGCCTGGCCTGCAAGGATGCACCTGCACTCTTGAGTCTTGTCCTCTTCAGCACACTCACTGCAGGTGGCATTTTATCTGTTGGAGCTGGGTGATATCTGACATATTTTTTTTTCTGATGACTATCTACCTTCCTCCTGCAAAATGAGTCTTTTTCTTTTTCTTTTTCTTTTTCTTTTTCTTTTTCTTTTTCTTTTTCTTTTTCTTTTTCTTTTTCTTTTTCTTTTTCTTTTTCTTTTTCTTTTTCTTTTTCTTTTTCTTTTTCTTTTTCTTTTTCTTTTTCTTTTTCTTTTTCTTTTTCTTTTTTCTTTTTCTTTTTCTTTTTCTTTTTCTTTTTCTTCATACTTTTTCTTTTTCTTTTTCTTTTTCTTCATACTTTTTCTTGTTGTAATATCTCAAGGGCAATAAACAGCAGAGCCTTTTTCTGTGAGAGTAGACCCTGGTTTCAACATACATTACCTCTGTCCAGTTTCAGAACCATTTTTCTTTCAGCAGCAGACAGCCCAGGTTTGTCCAGCCACTTGCAAGAGCTGAAAAACTTTGACACCCTGGGAGGAGCTGCTGCTAAATGACTGCTGTTGGAGTATCTGCCTGGTGGTGGTTTGGTTTCCATCTTACTTTCATCATCTCCAAAACCCAATCCATGGCTCTCAGCCCTTCACCAGGCACTCTGCTCACTTGTGCCAGTTCACTGGTTTAACTCTGGTGGCTTTGTGGCAAAATCTATTCTGAGTGTTTCTGAAACAAAGCGTTAATGATATATGGCTGCCAAAGTTAGCTGTTTCACAGCTGTAATAGCACACTGTAGACTGCGTGGCAGCCAAGCTGTCTTTGTTACTGTATTAAGTGAGGTGCGAGCTCCTGGAATGCTACAGGCAGCGAGAGCCATCGTGGGTGGCAGCTGCCTCCAGAGTCCTTGAAAGGATATGCTGTGATAACTCGATAAGGTGTTTGCATGTGCTAAAGGGCATGACATCCGTGAAAGGCTGCCTGGTGAGAGCAGTTTTCCCTGGGTGCGAGGTGCTCCAAACTGCGCTAGAACTAAGTGGAAAATAATAAGCACTCTGTGTTTTTTTGTACATGACTCGAATTGCTCCATGAAAAGTAGTTTTCTTGCTAATGACTGATTCAGTTAATATGTTTACAGATTCTTTTACAGCACCCCTCAACTTTTCCAGCTGCATTTTGTCAGAAATCCTGAAAGTCACAGCACTGGGATGAGGGTTGGCATTCCCAGTCTGGGGGGCTGGTTTCTGTAAAGCTGCTGTAAATCAGCAAGAATTTCACAGTTATTTTGGTGTGAATTCAGGCTAGACGAGAAGGGTCTTAGACTTGCTCTTCTTATTCTCTGCATATATGTGGACCTAAACACTCCGGCCAGCAAGACATCTAACCACTGCAACTGGCCTTCTCCTCTTTCTCCCAGCTCAGATCTGGTCCTTATGTTTCTTGAACAGATTTTGCACTTCTGCAAACCATAAGTGAGTCCTTTTACAAAAAGGGAAGACACAATCTTTTCACAGTCAGATACTCTCTCCTCTCTGCTTGTCATCATCAGAAAGCCCCAGCAGCCCATCCGTGCAGTCAGGTCACACACAGCCACTCTTGTTAGACTGCAGTGATTCTTGCCACCAAGCAAGAATGTTAAAGTTCAAGCAAGCTATTCAAAATAAGTGCATAGGATACAGTATCTAAGGATTTATGTGAGAGTGATTCCCCCTTCAGTCTCATCACTCTGTGGAGCTATGTTAGCACAGGCAGGTGAGATGCAGGACCCTTATATAGTGTGAACACTGGCATTCCCTGGAGAGGGGTGAATGGCATGGAGAGCATCTTTAAATTGCCTTGAGTCAGCCAGTGGCTGCATTTTCCAAACAACTGAAAAAACTGATTCTAACATGGATTCATTTTTCAGAAATGGTGATTACACCTTATAACTGATTGGCATGTCAGAGCCCATGAGATGTGTCTCCCATAGCAATAGGGTATTTTAAAACTATGTCCTGCCCTTGATGAACAAACTTAATTCACATGTTGAACAGTTTCTGGTCCCATTTTCTCTTGGTGAAACCTCATACCTCATGAAAACAAAAGACTGGGGGGTTTTCTGCTTATGATCCATTTGTCTAAATTACACAGAAGTTGCTGAGTTATGGAACTTTAGCAAGAGGAAAATGAACTCTTAGTGATTGTCTTTTTTGAAGGATTGAATGGATTAAATTTATAGCTAATCCAGGGACACAAGCCGTTTTTGGTTGTGAGACAAACACGGATGCTGCACAAATTATTGATACCAGTGAATCATGTCCACAGTGGGAACCTGAGATGAATGATTTGGACTGCAGTGCATTTGGGTTGTTGCAAAATCTGTAAACTTGACAAGGCAAAGGCACATGCTGTATTGAGCATTGCTGCATTTGGGCTTCATTTATATTATGCTAACAGAAAATACAAAATCCCTCTTTCTCTTCCTAGAACTTTCAAGCAGTAGAGAAAACTGTAAACCCAAACCATTGGTAATTTTTTCTTTTTGCCTGGCATAGTTTACAAAATACTTCTGTCTTTGGCAGAGGTAAATCGGAGGCAGACCAATCACACCTAGACTAAATGTGCTTCAGGAGTTCTGAGATCTTTTCAAAATACCAAGAGAGATCCTCAGGTCTTCAGTGGGGCACCCAGACAGATTACTCAGGGCAAGACAGGGTAGAACATGAGCTCATGGAGATGAACACATGCATGTGATCAGCCCACCATGAGTGCAGAGCACCTTCCTCCTTTCTCACTTAGAGTAGGAAAAGCTGCTTCACATTCAGCCTGGTCTAGTGCAAGGAAGGTGTCTCTGCCTCTGGTAGATGGGCTGGAAATAGCTGATTTTGAGGTTTCTTCCAACACAAGCCATTCTATGATTTACAGCAGGCTTTTGCACTGCATGAAGCAAGTGGTGTGCTATCAACTGGCATATATTCTTATTTCAAGTACCTTTTCCTTATGCCCATAACTTGAATGTCTTTGCTAGAAGTTCCTCAGTCTCATTACTGAATAATGTTGTCTATTGAGTTCCTGACCTCCAGGTTATTTCAGGATGCCACAAAGTCGATGCAGTTGGAGATTTTGGGCACAGGCTGCAAAAGTGAATAGATATTGAACTAATGTTGGGTATAGATTAAAAGTCAGGGAATACAGGGGGAAATTTCCAAAACTCATCTAAAGAATTCTGTGCTTCCTGGACTAGTGATTCCACCTGCAAAATCACATGGATTATAGTTGCTCAACTGTCCCTCTTGAACCTGTTTTTATGCTACCTGAATCTGTTTTGGTTTGCATGTAGGTAATCTGGAAAGGGTGTGTTCCACAAGCATCTTCATACCAAAAGAATGATAAATGTGCTCAAAATTCAGATGGGCTGGGAATAAGTTAACTTTAACCGGAGGCTTTATTTTTAAATAGACATACAAACTGCAACAATGCTGGTCTATTGATGTAAATTGAAATTTACAAATTCAGTATAAAATATCTCAACAACTGAAAAATTAGAATATACTAAATTCCATCTGTTTTAATATCTTTCTGAACTCTGCAGGACATTGTGTTTCTAGCTGGATGCCACATAATTTCAAATTATTTCTGCTCCTACATGAACAGAAACACTGACCTTGTCGGCTCCATTGCACAGTCCTGTCTGTTACACAGAGAGTGAGTATGTCAAATATCAAAACTCAGGTGGTTGTTTGTCTTTTTCTTTTTTTGGGTAGCCAAGGGTATGATGGCACAGGTAGATGCTGAGTTTCATTCCAGAATCCAGGATTCAAGTCCTGGATGATTGGTTGGCAGCTCTCCTAGGACAGTCAACCCTAAATTACAGAAACACCAAGACATGATGCAGTATTTGTATTCATTGCAGCTATGCATTACTACTACTACTACTACTACTACTACTGCTACTACTACTACTACTATTATTATTATTATTATTATTATTATTATTGCACAGAAGAAGTTCGTTTTTTACTTCATAACAGGAATAAGTGGTCTGAGGAATAGCAGTTCAATGAAAGTTCAAGTGGTTACTTACCCAAAGGGCACAACAGATCCAGGCTGTGGATCCACCTAGAAATGATAGATCAAACCAAAAATATTAATGAGGAGGTGATGAATCTTGAATGTGTATTAGGTTTATATGTTAAGCCAGCCTTCTGGGAGACATTGAAATCAATTCAAATTGTTTTGGCAAGAGACAAAGATAGCAAGTAATCATTCATGATATAGCTACTATTGAGAGTGTAGTTGGGTTCCTGTCTTGTGTGTTTCCTTTGTCAGGGAAAACCTCATTCTGGATTTGCATGGAGAGGCATGAGTAAAAACCTCAACCTTATGGGAATGTACTGTTTTAATGGTCTGTGAAAAAGCTGCTGGAGCCTCTTTTGTGACCCCATGCTCATCTCCAATGGCTTTCTCTTGGCCTTGTTCCCTGACTAAGCCAGGTGGCTGTGGGAAAGATGCTGCTCCATTCTACATTTAGAAACAGGCAGAGAGCAGAAGAGATGCTATAAAAAGTTTCAACTCCAGTGAGAAGTTCAAATCTGCCACTCATCCTGTAAAACCCTCTAGAGTGCTGCCCTTCCTGCCAAGCCCCCTTCATACACAGTCAGGAAACATTTGTGAATCTTAAACAGAGGTCATGCCTAAGACCCATCCACTTGGTTTTGCAAGCCCTTTGTGTGCAATGGACAAAGACCCAGTTACAGACTTTTCCTCCAGCTTTGTTAGAAGAGCACATGAAAGGACAGCTGGGGTCAAAGCTGTAGAGGACAGTGGAGGTGCATAGCTGGAGGATCAGCAGACTGAACCTGTGGGAGTGTTCAAGTGTTGTAACTCTCACATGCAGGAAGAAACAGGGAAAAGTTTTCATAAACTGGGAAAGGACTTCAGAGGGTGTGCTCTCTTTTTCACACTCCCTGCTGCTGATTCCTCCAAGGGAGGAGGAAGGCTTCAGGTTGAGCTGACTTGTCCAGACTCTCCACTGCTCAACAGGTACCTGCTAGCTTAATTTCTCCTTTATTTAACAGAAAAAGTGATGGAACTCTAAAGGACAAAAACTTTTCAGCCATCTTTGACAATTCCTGTATTTTGTGTTGACTTCTCATGTGATGAAAACCAGTGTGTTGTGTGTGTGTATTCATAAGATCACTGAGTCCAACTGTTAACCCAGCACTCAACCATGTCCTCTGGGATCACATCTACACACATTTAAGTACTCCTAGGGATGGTGACTCAACTGTGTCCCTGGGCAGCTTGGTCCACTGCTTGACAACCCTTTCCATGAAGACATTTTTCCTAATATCCAACCTAAACCTCCTCTGATGCAGCTTGAGACCCTTTCCTCTTGTCCTGTCCTTTGTTACCCAGAAGAGAGACACACACATTGCTACATCTCCTTTTGGGCAGTTGTAAAGAGGGATAAGGTCATTCCTGATCTTCCTTTTCTCCAGCACTTACAACCCCAGCTCCCTCAGCTGCTCCTCACAGCCCTGGTGCTGCAGACCCTTCCCCACTCCCCTGCCCTTCTCTGCCCTCCCTGCAGCCCCTCAGTGCCTTGCCTGCACTGAGGGCCCAGCCCTGCACACAGCACTCGAGCTGTGGCCTCAGCAGTGCCCAGCACAGGGGACAATCCCTGCCCTGGCCCTGCTGGCCACACCACTGCTGAGCCAGGCCAGGATGCCCTTGGCCTTCTTGGCCCCCTGGGCACAGCCTGCCTCATGTCCAGCTGCTATTGATCAGTATTCCAAGGCCCTTTTCCTCTGGGCAGCTTTCCTTCTAGCTGGTCTTTAGTGCTATATGGGGTTGTTATGACACTAATGCAGAAGCCAGAACTTGGCCATGTTGAATCTCAGCATTTCTAACCTGGACAATGTCTGCCAAAATGGTGGGCTATATCTTGGAATATTGCTGAGAGAGCAGGGAAACAGAATATAAGACATAAGCAGTTTTTGTGGCAGTACATGCAGAAAGGACAGCCACCCTATCAACTAAAGAGAAGGGTTCTGCTGGTAGGCATTTCCATCTGAGAAGGAGATGGTATCCACCTGGCAGGAAGTCATGGCCTCTGCACTTGCCAGAATGGCTGTGGCAACCCAGGGAGAGCTTCCATGGAAACATGAAGCCATCCAGAGCCCTGAGGAAGTGCCAGTCTGTCAGCAGTAATGGATGGCAGTAGACACAACAGCTGTGTGAGTGGATGACCTTCTCAGCCTTGTGTCAGCATTACAAGAGGAAGGGGGAAGTCTGAGAAGGAAACAAACTGGAAGAAGAAGATGATGAGAATTTTCAGAGCTATCAAGACTAAAGAGACTTGACCCAGAAGCAATGAAGTTCTTACTTTGAAGATATGCTGTAATTAATGCAGTGTAGGGCATTGTACCTTATGCAGTGTTGCTGTGCCTCACCTTCCTCTGCAGGATTCATCCTTTCTGTCTAATGGATGATTGTTAAAATGGGTCCATGTTGAAGAATAGCTGAGGCTTCACTACAGTTGCAAATAAATTTTTAATCTGATTTCCTAAGTGTCTGGGTGGCCTTGACTATAAACATGCCAAACAAATTATGTCTACAGACAGAAAGAATTTACTTCTTGTTTTTCCTAGCTCATTTTAGATATGTGGCACTGAGCATCATAAGCCAAGCATGTGTATTTCTGATGTCACTGTAGCACCATTTACAATATTGAAGCCAGACTAATTTCAGTGTGTAGACCTTTTGCTGCCTTCCCCACAGACCTCAATTATTTATATTTCAGAGGCACAAACTGTTTTCCTAATCGCAATTTTGTTTTTCAAACAACTGAGGAGACCAAAACAAGTGTTGAGATTCACCATTAGATATGGTATTCCCCCCTCTCACTTTTAAAGCAGCTGCTATCCCCAGGACAAGACACTTAATTTCTTGGGAGGACATCCAAGTAATGATGAGTCTAGACAGATTTGTAGGACACATTTTTAGAAATTCAGAAAAAAAAGTTTCAGATTGTTTGTACTAAAACTGTTATAACATTGATAATATTTGGGTTGATATAAATACATGCTTCCATATGCCTTTGAATGGTTAGTAAGGGATTAATGCTAATACATGTTTAACTCTGCAGTTGCAATTGGCCCATCTTTTTATTTTTTGAATAAAGAAGAATAACATAGCTGGCAACAATATTGTACTTCTTTACATGCTTTTAGAAACATGGATATTCAGGAGTGAGTCCTGGCACCAGCAATTGTGCCCGGATGTGTGCTTATCTTCCCTAGGAGTGTGTGGGGGCTGTGGAACAAGGTGTCAGGGATGTCTGCATGGACACCTGCAAGGGCTTCATTTTCCACTCTTTTGGCAGAATGTCCCAAATGTCCCTGCTAATTTGGAGAGGTGACAATTGTCTGCTTCAATTGGCTTAATCCCAAAAATAACTTCAAAAGTAACTTACAAATACCATCTTTATGAGAAGCAATTTTGGAAAAGTCTGGATAAGTGCCTTGATGGATCAGATTTGTAAAATATGTAAAGGGAAAAGCACTGTGACAGTTTTGTGGCAGTAGGCAAGGAGGAAATTTCAATTGCTTAAACCTTGAAAAGATGGACTTGTCTCCTAAAAAAGACTAATAGGGAAAATAAAATAGTTTTTGTACTATTGGCTTAAATAGAAAGGATTTATTGAACTATTCATCTCTTTTTGTCCCAAAGGAATTCTATTCCTCTATTACAGTTTTATTTTCTTTCCTGTTGCTTATCTAGCTAGCAAACTTTCAATTTGATTTGCTGTAGTGAACTGGATCTCACACAAAACAATGTCTTTAAAAGGGTAAAGACAGGTATGGTCTCAACTTCCACTAAGATGTCTCTCAAATATTCATTATACCTTATTGTCATTCTTCCTGGCTACTTGTGATGCAACTGTTAGAGATAAATGTTTTGCCAAGGATGTAAAGTCCCAGTTCTATTTTGATTTCTCAATCATATTACTAGATTTTTGGTGGAGTTGCAATTAAAAAAAATCCCATTCCTTTGCCTCACAAGGAATTTTGCAGGTGATTGCTTAGGTTGATACAAATGTATTGGGTATTAACCACTCTGTTCAAATAATTGATAGTGATGTTTAGCAAATATGAAAGAATTCAAGGTCTTTTGGTAGAAGGTAGACACTTACTTCCTGTAACAGTGTAATTAAATACCACCTTAAATTTCTGCAGGAAAGTGAGAAACAAAACAGGTGAAAGAAAGAAAAGAGACAGACTTGGGAGTGTTCGTATTTAATATTTGGTAAAATGAACAACAGTAACAACAACAAAAGCAAAAATATAAGAAATTTAAATATTCACAGTCTTGACAATGAATAGTGGTTTTGTTTGTCAACAATTTTACAGGGACCCACAGCTACTCAGGCAAAAATTAATCTAAACATAACTGCAAATGCACTACATATTTTAAAATAATAAGCTCAGTCCTTCTTGCAATTCCCATTCCTTTGGAGGATATTTCTTGTATATTTGTTATTCTGCTGACATTTTCACTTTTTTCTGATAAGTGGTGAATGTCCTTGTTTCATCAAAACAGTGGGTGAAAAAAAGGATGCTTGCAATGGAATGTTTTTAAATCATCAAAGAGAATCACTCTAGTCATGCATAACAGCTCTGTTTCAGTGTAAGCAATTTATTTTCATCAAAAGCTTAGTTTTTATCAGACATGATTTTTCCCTGTAGCTAAGGGGTTTGGTAGTGACAGCAGTTGCCACTTCTCAGTATGTGCAAATTATCCAGGGAAAAAGCAAAATACATTCCTTCTGCTGTCATCTGGACATGACCAGTAGGAGAAAGTAAACATGGCACTAAGCTACACTATGGCACTGAAATAAGTGAAGCTCCTCTCATATTCTTATGAGTGCTTTGAGGTAAGAGATTCCCTATCTGATATTAGTACACAAGCAGGCAATCCTGGACCAAACTAAGCAGAACCTCACTAATCAAAGGAAGAGAGACCAAAACAAAACTTCTAGAGGGTCAGAGACAGAAATTTCTGTTTGTTGGTCTGGCTGAAGATAGTCAGTTAAAAGATACTGTCTGGTAGATAAATAGAAAATGAGATTATCCGATTTCAGTTATGGAAAAACTGTGGCAAAATATCCTTGAGGGGTTGTGTCAAGATACAGTTTCCTAAGGGGAAAATTTCCCCTTACTTCCAATAAAAATTAGGATGATTTATCAGCTGGGTTTGTGTAAGAAATCATGTTTTCCCATCTGTCTAGGGCTCTTTAAGAGGAAGGAAAGGATAAATATTGTCTTCATGGGCAATAATTCTAGTTACTGTTCTCATGTGTGTATGTTACTGTGCTAAAAGCTCACACAAAAATATGTGGCCAGAAGCTGCCAGTTTGAAGGGGTCTGGGGAGGGCAAAACTGGAGGGTGTTTATTAATCTTGGTTTGAAAAGACAAGTATCTGTCAGGGGAAACTGGAGTTTCCATTGGAATGGAGAATGTAAAAACTCCCTCCAAATTATCCCAATTTTGCAATTAGGAGCTTTCAGACAAAAATATGGGAATAGGAATAACAGTTCTTTACTAGGAATATTAAAAAAAAAACAACACAAATGCAGTAGTACAAAAACAAACAAGCAAACAAACAAAAGTCCTAGAAAACCCTGACAGAGTCAGGAATACCAGCTCACACCCTGCTGTCAGGGTGCTGGAAGCAGTCCAAACAAGTCTTCCTGGAGTAACAGATGTTGTTCTGTGGAGTAGAGATGATCCTGTAGGACAAAAGGGTCCAGTGCTGGTGAAATGGGTCTGATCTTCCTCCGAGAATTCAGCGGAAAACCAGCTGAATTTGTGTTTGGAAGTGCAGCTTTTATGCTGGTGGAAAGGCTTTGGCTCCTCCCACTGGGTGGAGCATCTCACAATGGAATGAGGTGATGTTATCAGTCATGTGAGAGGCCTTAAATGGCCCATTCACAGGTGATGTCCCTCAGAGGAGTATGGGTGCTAGAGGAGAACAATATCTCCCAAAAGGTTTCAACAGATGAAAATAGAATACACATTTTTGCTTACATTTTTCAATCCAAGACATTCTTCTTCACAAAAGGCCAGAGAAGCTTAGTCTTTAGCACTTGTATGCCTGCATGTCAAACACATGCTTCTTTGTTTGCTTCCCACCCCAGGCAATATGTGGTGATGAAGATGTTCAGGTAGTTTATTACTAATAGCAAAGAATGTGCAAGTGAATTAATTAATTTTGCTGTGACTAACTTCTACTCCTGCAGAGATGCCCAAACTAGTTCTGAAGGAGTGTAGTCCCCCTCCTGAGCTCAGGACTCAACAGTGGCCCAGTGGTCTCCCTGCCCTCCTTCTCTGCATGGATCTGCACTAGGATCCACATGCCTGGATCTGCACTGGGACTCCTGACCAGCAGCAGCAGCAGCCTGCTTTGGGCACACTTTGAAATGTCAGAGGGCAGCACCTACCCTAGCCCTGCTGCTGTATGTCAGACACAGGCAGTCTGTCTCTTTGATTGCTTTCTGGCACCTAATCTGTAGTTTATGCAGTGTAAACTCTGGTTTAATTGCAATTAGGAGCAGCTCCAACATGGCATCTGGTGGGCAGAAAGGTGTCAAATGAGAGGTGCTGAGGCTCAGATGCTTTGTTATGTCCCCAGATTGGGACAAAAATTTACATTCTCTCTTTCTCTGCTCATGAAAGAAAACATTTACTTGTAAAAGTGCTATTGAAATGGCTACCTTTGACTTTACTATTTGCATCTATTACACAATATATTGCAGAAAAATGGAAGCTGTTATGCTGGCATTGGCATAATATTTCCTGGCTTCTTCAATACAAAGCATGTCTGTAATCCCCTGAGACTCTGAGTAATCACACATTCCTGTGGAACATCTCAGCTAAATGATGCTTCAATAGGATTCACAGATAAAAAACCACTCTCAGAAAATTTTCAGCCATGGCTAATCATATGCATGTCCTGTTGATTAAGGATTCTTTGGCTTCAAGGCTTTTTTGGGTTTAATACAATTTCAGAAACATACACAGAAGAGCTCAAACCCATGATTGGTTGCTTAGAGGCATTTCATATTAGCAAGCCATCCTATGACTCTTCTCTCTCAAGAGTACAATTTTTTTCTCTTTTTAACATTTGAGTCTCAGAGCAATTTGGAGGTGGGATGCTCCTAGTATAGGCCAAGATTTTCAAGAAAGGCCAAAGGTTATTTTGACAGAACTTCATGACAGATACTTTAAAATGTCAGAACTTTCAGTGCATGGTCTGCACTTCAGGACAAGCAAGGTTGTGTACTCTGAGTCCACACACAAAAAAAGAATTATACAATATTCAGCTTCTTCTTGGATGATCCCTCATCTCTTGCAAATGCAAAACAAATCCACAGAAATCAATTGAGATAGGTAGAAATAACTTAGAGGAGGGGAAAAAAGAAGGCAATTATGTATCAGGTGTCAGTTTATTTAGACTGACACCAGATGCAAATTAAAACCTTTTAAATTAAATGAAAGTGCTGAAGGGACTTTATCCTGAGGATCTCATCATCTCATCTTATTGTTTGACACAAAGACCTGGAAACCCAGTCACAAGTGAATTTTAGGCTAAAAGCTGTGAAAAATAAATGCCAGATTTTCAGTAATTTCAACCCATGAACTGTCACTATTCTCCTGACATGGAGGAAAGCAGCTGCTCCAAGAGGAAGCAATGCCTTTTACAGTCAGAATAGGTGACAGATGGCAGTCCTGGCAAGAACAGAAATTTGCTTTTTGCTGCATCTAGCTCATTTTAGAAGATGGTGACACTTTGGAGGCCAATCCCCATGCTGTGAAAAAATGTAATCCTGGTTGCAGTACATAAAAATTCCATGCTGTTTCTTAAGGGGAGTTGGGCACATCTGAATTTCTGGCATCAGCTCAGGTTCTCCCAGAAGGTCTATTCTGAGCTCCCTGTGCAATGAAGTAAGAGCTGTGCATATGTCAGTGTATTAAAGGTTCTGCTCTCTGTGAAACACAGTTAAGGAAGTTTCTCACAGGCGTCCCATGCTTTTATATTTGAGGTTCCAGCAATCCTTGCAGTGGCACAAAAATCTGGTAAGAAGCATGGACTTGATTTCAGCTGACAAGTAGTAGGGGTTTAAGCCAAATTTACCTCTGTTCAAAGCATAACTTAACAGATTGCTGTTCACTCTTGTTACTTCAGTGATGCAGCATTGAAGAGCGTCAATCCAAAGATCAGGAGATGCCTAATTATGAACACTTACTGAAATGTAAAACACTTCCAAGCAATTCAAGGATGACTGCTCAGATGTAGTAAAGATCACAAGTAATGGAGTAGAGGGAATTCTCTCACGCATTGGTATTATTGATAGCATGGACATTTTCTGCACACTGAACTGATAATTATTCAATGCAAGCTCACACATCTCAAGATTGTCTCTTTATATCTTAGTATTGATTAAGAAGTGTTCACCAAACATCAAAATCAGTTTTTCCAAAATAATCTTTTCACTGAATAGCAGCTTGGTTGATGAACATGTTTTGGAAGAAAATTTCAAACGAGAAAAAACATATTGTGTGAATTCATTGATAAACTATAATAAATATTTCTGGATACTTCTGTTTTATTTAATTCCATCCCTTCAGCTCATCTTGAAGTGAAAAACTGGAATATCAGTACTGAGCACTGGAGGACATCATACAGAAATAGAAATGCCTGAAAAGAAAATTTCATCATGTTTTTACTTGTCTCAAAACAACATCAAGTAGGTAAATTCTCATGATTTAGGATCTGTCTTTATGTGAAGAACTCTCCTGTTTCTGTCAACAGGGATGTCACTTGGCGCCATAAGTTCAGGAGGCAGATTCTTATCTACCAGAAAACACATATTGAACATGACAAGTGAAGACTTTATTTTATTACAGTAATGTTGATTTTTTAAAAAATTTTTTTAGAGTCATCTAAGGTCCTTGAGAAGTATGATTAAGGCAATTATTTGCTTAGGGGGAAAAAATTCCACAAAGACAGAATTCTAAGTATCAAGAAACATTCGTGTTTGCATTCCAGTGAATATTTTTCTCAATATTACTTCATTGTCACTTGAGAATAGGAATAATAGGGTGTACTGGTGTATATGTTAGTCAACCTGCAGAAAAGCTCAGGTTTCAACTATGCCCTTTAATGATCCTTTAGGATCAGAGTAAACCAGCCAAGACTTAATTTACTAGTAATTAAATGGTGGTTTTCTTAGTCTACATCAATCAATAATACAGAGTTTTTAATGGTCAGTGCCATCTGTCTCTGGCTTCTTACACATCAAAAACTCAAATGCCAAAGCCACTTTTAGAACAGGGCAACCTGAATGAATTATTTGCATTAAGGAGCAATCCATGCTAATAATCTCTGTTGCAGTGTGCAGTTAAGTGCAATGAGGACTGAATCCTGATGACATTACCTATGTAAACTGCAGTAATTTAAAATTTATATACTCCTAATTCACTAATCTCTTGAAAAACTCAGATCATCATCTTTTATCAGAGAGAGCACCTGATTTAAAAACAACTAACAGGATGCCAGAGGTAATATCTCACTTTACCTTGCACTAACACCATTTTCCCTAATGATGTCATAAACAGAGTACATTTGGAATTAAAAAGGTAGCATCCACAACACAAAACACCAAGCAAGCCAGTTAAGTATTTTACAAACATGTTATTAGTGAAGAAAGTCAAGCTTTTAAGACTGAAATCACTGTATTAATTCACAGCAGAATCACATCCAGAAACAGTCCTTTGTTTCAGCCTAGTGATCAAGTAAGTGGATTTAAATTTCTTGCAAACACTATTTATTATTGTTTATATGTCTTTCTCACCTGCCTGAGAGGAAATATTCAGTTACAGTATCAGAGAGAGCAAAGTAGGATATGCTCACTTCCATTTGGATTCCAGCCAGTGTTATCAGCTAATTCCATGTTGAGGTTCCCACACACCTCTTTGCAAGCAGAGTAGCTGTACCACACACCTCTTCCATTGAGGTGATAGAAAAGGATATCCATGCAGAGCTGTCCATCAGCAGTGAGATTTCAGCCCATCTGGAAAGTTGTTTACAGGCCATGTAAAAGGGGGACAGAGAAGAGGATTGACTCACAGCACCCACATTCATAAACAATGGCCCAAATATCATTGTTTCAGAAGGAACAGTGCAAGAGCTAAACCTCCTCCCATGAATTTGGACAGCCAGTGTTTATGCAGCAGATAACCCCAGCTGACCTTTCCAGCATTCAAAGAATAATAGCTTAGCTGAGGTGAACCAATACCAAAAAACTTTTCCAGTGTGTTAGGCAAAACAAACTCTTGGTTTGCAGCATCTCTGCTGTCTTTCTTGATCTTACATAACTGTAATGTATAAACAGGAATCTATTGCAAGGAAATACCATGCTGCTCTTGTTCAAATTCCACTACTTCCTTTTTTCACTATATCTGAAAAATATCTTCTGTTAACACTCATGATAGGGAATTAGAAAGCAATTAACTTTATAACTGGTGTCATAGCATAGTGCCCCCTTTTCTTCCTTTATGATAATTTCAAATATATGAAGCATTAATATTTAACTACCTTTTGAACCTTATTCTGCCTAAGTTAATAATTTTATCAGGTACTGGATAACGTATATAATATTACAACACATTTATGTGAACTCTTGCTTGGAAAAAGAAGTCTCTAGTTTTCTTACAGCCTCAAAGAATAAACATATTTCACTCTGGGAGGAAAATTACACATGTACACATTCTTAGCCTCAGCTGCATCCCCAGACACAAGCCCACCATATGCCTTCTATATTTTTATTACTACTATTTTTTGTATTTTGGGAAACGCCCAAAACAAGCACTTCCATTCCTCCCTTGGTATGGTTTCGAAGTGATGAAAGCTGACTCGGCTGACTTCTGTGCACAGGGCAAATTAACAGGACCAGACCACAGAAACATTTGAACTCACAGAAATTTAATCATTGCTATTTATTATGAAGGTAAATACAAGCATCCTGACTGTGGGAGCCTCTCCAGAGAGCAGAGAATACTGAACCAAAGGGATATTAAGTTTTTTAAGTTTGCATTATTTCAGCTTTGGCGTCCTTTGCTGAGAAATATATCTCAAAAATATTGTCCATGGAATAAGAAGCATTGTTCAGTGGCTAACATAAATCATGCAGAAGCATGTGACCCTAGCTGCTGATCTTGGGTGATTTCCTTAGGTGATCTTACAGGCATATCTTCCCTTGAAGCAGGTGGCTTGGAACACTCTTCCCCCTGCAGGTGTGGGGTTTGCAGGCACTGCTGGTGAGATGAAAATGGGGAAAACTGGGTGACATCTGCATCTTGTGTTCAGGGTCACTCTGGAAATATAAGTTCAACAAAGCAACCATACACCTCGGGGCAGAGGGAGAGAGGGGATACATGAATCCTGTTGTGACACGAGGCAAGGGTCACAAACGCCACAAGAACATGTCCACAAACATCTTTGCATCATTGCAACTTATAATAAACATAATGAAAAAGGGTGGGTTTTTTTAGCAGCTCTCAAGAATGCGACAGGATTATGTGACTAAAGAGATGGCAGGAGAATTGGCAGAGCCTGAAACAGTCTGGAGAATCTCTGTTTCTCATAAGCTGTGCTTTCATGCTGGCCAGTCAACCCCACCACTTCTTTCACTTGGGAGTTAGCTGTTGATGGCAGAAGTCTGAAGAGCTTCTGTATTTGCTTACAGTTATCATCTGCATCATTCACATCTCATTCAAACTCCTAAAATGTGCCTGATATTGATCAGCTGTCAGCATTTCCAAGGTGTTTGTCAGTCTTGACAACTCCTTATCCCCAGTTTACAGCCCTCTACCTTCATTTATTACATGGAATGATGTTTGCAGGAATCTTTTATAGACACCCTGGCTACTGCCTCCCACTCCAATCTAGGTGCACCTTGAGGTTGAGGTTGCAATGTGCCTCCAGGCAGCCTAAGGCCACCTGCACATAGTTCTCATTCTGAGAGGTCAGAGGCAGGTTTCCAGGTCCTCACCACATCTCCCTTCTTCTGATACATGGGAGCTGGGCCCAGGTGGGACAGGTCAACTTAGGTTATATGAATCACAGGATAGGAAATCTAAAATCTCCCTTGTCCCATCGTGCAGCTGATCAGGAAACTGCAAATTTTGGTGAGGCTCTGACATCAGCCTGACGTAAAAAGCTTTTCCCTGACATGCAATTTGGTGTGGAAGTTCCTGGGTCACAGTGCCTGCTGCCTGGCTGTCTTTTCAGGCTGTGCTTCCCCTGCTTTGCTATTGCTGTCCTTGGCTTCCCCTTCTCCTCTGTCCTGCATTTCTTTTAACAAGCCTGATGCAACTAGCACTTCTCCCTGCGAGGACAAGCCACACATCTGAAATTTGCTCCCCACAGATTTACTCGCAGAGCCAGAAGAACAGTCCTTTGCAGAAGGGATTTCTTTAACCCTCAGTGTGCCTATGCCAAAATGCCTCAGCAGATTCTCTTGACTTCACTTCTCCACTGAACTAAACACTCTGCTGGACTCTGTTCCTATTGTTTGCAGGGCAGCAATGGAATAAATTGGGTAATGGAAGCCATAGAAGTGGAAAATGTCCTGTGTTTTATTCACCTGCTCTTCCTGCCCAAGGAAGGATGTGGGTTGATCTTGTGAGGAAAGACATCAGATCAGTTCTGTGTCTTTCTTTTTCTAAAATTAGCTGCTAAGTGAAATTAAAAAAATGTGCACAGGAATTCTAACAAGGTCTTTGTTTTCCCTCCTCACTAAAAGCCAGCAGCTGCTTAATGTTTCACATAGAAAGATAAGCAGTGTGACGACTGTGGCCACTCATATGCATTGATTTGTTTTGTTGTATCATTCTCAACCAAATTTCTTAGTGCTTTGAGACTGGAAAAAAATCACAAAGAATATCAAAATTGTGAAATTGCTAGGAAGAAAAAAGTATTCAAGTAAACAAATTGTGAGTTATAGTTTTACCATAAAGTGGCTTTTTTGACAAGGAATTAGATCAAGATGATCTTGAAAGCAAGATATTGTGTGAATTCTTTCTATGCTCATATATATCTCTTAATAGTAGGGTGGGATCTTTTTTCTGCATTTCATGAAGAAACTGATTTACAGGTTGAAAAGAAGATGAGTTCTTTTAAATTGCACAATATTTCAACAAAATATTTTGGTATTCTACATCAGGTTTTCTGTTTACATAGAACTATCTCCAACTCTTCTTTATCTTCCAGAGATTTTTTATTTCACCAGATTTACTTCATTACTTCCTTCTTCAAAACAGATTCCTCCTTCTCCACAGCCCCCTAGATTGTTTAGAAAAAGAAATAATTAAAAATGGAGAGAGGGAAATGCGAGGTTTTGATGTCAAATATTTAGTTATGCTTTGGTTTTTCTAGCCTATTGTTTTCTTGAGACCCCTTAGCTAGCGTCTCTTGAACAGTGCTTTGTCAACCCTTGTTTGTCACTCCACAAGTGAGAAAAATGCCTATTTCTACAGACGTCCAAACAAAATTTCTTCCAGAATCAAGTGGTTAGTGCATTGTCATACAGCAAATGCACAGTCTCTAAATCATTTCAGAATGTGTGTAGATTCAATGTAAACAGGAAATGATGGAAATCAAAAGAGATCTCATCCCTGCTTGCTTTTTTTCCTTTTGCCCCACTTTTGTGCTCCATCCTGGTCATATAAGTCAGTACAAAAGTGCATCTTCTTTGCTCCCATGCCAGCATACTCACGTTGTGGCTGTATTCATTCCACCTAGAGAAACAGGTCCCTGTTGGATCCAAGGTGTATCACACACCAGACTTATGTCTACTTTTATCTTTGAATTGGTAGGACTGAAGCTTTATTCTGTCACATAACTATTTTCTGCACACTCTGAGTTACTGGAACTAGGGTGGCCTGGAGAACAAATACATAAAGGAAGATTTGCTGCAATGTTCACAAACTAAAGAAAAGCTGATATTAGCATAAATTCTGAACAGTACACTTGCAGGAGATTAGGCAATTGCTGACTTCCTTGGAAATGCTTCTGTGGTTCCTGTTTCTCAAGTGTCCCACAGAAAAGGAGATGCACTCATACTGGCCAAAGAGCCAGAGGGGAAAGTGTGGCTCCTGGCTGGTTTATGCTGAGCATGGAGAGCTGTTTACAAGGATATAAACTGAAGATGTTTCCAGTAATGCTACCCTCTCAGCCATGAAAGAATTGCAGAGCCCCAGACGTCACTGGAGTTCTCTTGCAGGATCCTGCTTAATGTGCTGGCCTAGCCACTTTCTAAGCTCTGTTTGTAAATTCTCTGTTACATGAGCAGGGGTGCACAGCAGGCGATATATTTTGAGAGGAATGTTGTTCTACAAGCAAGACCATATCATTGCCTCTGGTCAGCTCTGGGCTTATGTTTTACATGAGCTGAAGTACTGGATGAAGGATGTCAGGATAGGGCAATACTGCCAATTGTTTCATATTGTGCCAAAATCAAACCCATTGATATGAAAAAGGCCTGTGAACTCTGTGAACTGTTTTTTACAGATGTACCATATACAGACCTCCACAAGTTTGAGAGGGAAGCAGAGGAGTCTGTTTACTTTTACTCTGTCTGAATGGTCTTTTTTATTAGGAAATCTTCTATCCAACAGCTTTTTCTGTTACCATGAAGGATATTGTGAGTATTGTATGTTTGTATTAAGGTAATGAATGGAGTTGCCCCAGTATGTGTGTAAAGTGCTCATCATTCATCCTCTCTACTCTAAAATACTTCTGTGTGATTGCAGAAAACATGCAGAAATGATTGGTCCACTGCTAGGGAAATGTTGACTAAATAAGAAAAAAATCAAGCATACACAAATATAAAGTCCTCAGGGAGATGGTTTTATTTGTATTATATCTAATCCATATTTTACTATCATTGTGGAAACTGTGACCCATCAACAAATATGGTATAGTTCCTTTTCTTGGTAAAAATAATACCAGAAAATTAAATTTCCTTCTTCTTACTTCCTTGAAAGAAATGGTCACTTTTCCTGTAACACATTTCAGACATGCATAATATTTCTACCCGGTTATGCCTATCAATAACCTTTCACATATTTGGGATGGACCATCACATCCTTCTAAATTTCCTTCTAAATTAAGATCTAACAAGCAGAAATTCTTGTGTGTTCAGGTGTATTCTGATATCAACATGTGGGATAAGGATGTATTACCTGAAACCAACAGACAAATACAACTTTTCTACATTTACTTATCAAGCTCTTTGCTCACCTAACATGTTTCTATGGCCTTAGATTGTGAGCTTTGTGAGTTTTGGATTGTTTCATGCTACTCACTTGGCTGTTTGCATTATGGCTGAGTCCTGCTGGGAGTTCTGAAACAAAGGGAAATAGAGATGGAGACAAAAGGAGTAGCTGCCTCTGCTGGCTGAATTTTGATGTCAAATAAGGACAATGCCAAGAGAAAGAATAAAATGCTGGTGTGCTTCTGCAAAGGTCCAAGCCCATAGACCACACAACCATGAGTCCTCTACCAGGAGGATTTTCTTACCTGTTGTGGCTGAGACTATAACATCCCAGCACTGGAGGAGGTAGGTTCTTCAGAAATACAAAGTAAATGCTTTAAGAGCAACATATTTTGGGACATAGTTGTATTATCTGGAATTTTGAACACACATGCCATGTCTAATGCCTTTGACCTCTTTATTGGATCCTAATTTGATGTAGCTGTATCCTTTCCTGGAAGGGAAACTGTTTACCACCCCAAAGGACAAGATAAATTGTTGTTGTATGAAGTCAAGAGGATAACCTGGTATTTCTCTTCATTCACAATCTAAGGACTTCTCCTTTGTCTTTTCTATGTGCTTTTGTCTCCTTGTACAATTATTCCTGTTAAAGTGAAGCCTTTACTTTATAGGATTTTCTAACATAGATGGTAAAATGTAGTTTCTACAACAAAATTTAACTCCATAACGGAATGGTAAGGTTTTATATATCTAAAAAAGCCTGAATCCCTAATGATTCATCCACTGTTGTGCACACTTCCAAATTAGAAATGGAAACGTAAAATATAGGGAGTGATTAGGTGATGACTAATGATTTTGCTGCTACAAGATGAGAAGACATTTTTAATATCTTATTTTAGATTGACTTTACACACACCTTGTCAGCTGAAGTTTGCTGTGGAATGAAATACTCATTGAACATCAGTTGAGAGGTCTACTTGAGGTACAGAGGTGCTTATTTCTAAGGGAATTTGAGGGGAGCAGATAAATAACCATTAATAAATCAAATTCCAAAGAATAGCTTCAAACATTAAGGTTAAAATAACCTTAGAAAGAAGAAAGCTCTATTTATGAACTTGTAGATAACTAGAAAAAAGGTGTAGAGAGGAGTTAACTGCTTTTATTCACCTCAAAAGAAGGTTTAAAATGAGATCCTTACAATCATTATTTAAATGTCAGTGCTATTTACTAGTTTGATTTACATGTGAAGTTATTTTGTAAATATATACACATTCTTCTGTGGCTAACATTTCACAAGGGAAATGGAACAGCAACAGTTTGGGAGAACATAATTTCTTTCCTGTTGTTTAAAGGAGTAAAATTTGCAGGGCTAGTTGAAACTTTGTGTTTCAAAGCAAGGCTGGTGCTTTCAGCAGAGCATGGGGGTTGCATTTGAACTGCTATACATTCTGCTTCTAAAGACTACTGCCACACTTCAGACAGGTGGAGGGAGCTCATGCAGCACCCAAACCTTGGGATTTGCACTGCTCTTTCCTCTAACTTTTCATATGACAAGATTTACTTCTCAGTAAATCTCAGTGTGGTCAGATTAGTGAAACCTCAACATCACTGTGCAGTACCAGCCTAAGAAGAAAGGCAGTTTTAAGGAGGTACTGCCCCAAAGGACAAACAAAACAGAAGTTTTAGGAGGTCAGGCACGTGGCAACAACACCTTCTGAATGCTGCAGAACATGCAGCCATGAAAGAGTTAGGGAAAGTTCAGGAAAAATCCACAAAAATTACCTCTCTGAGGATAAGAAATGAAGCAAGAGAAAGGACAAAAAGAACTGTCAGTTAATGAGTACTGTAAAAATGCACAGGAAATACAGGCTCATGACAGAGCAAACTGGTCACCTCACTCATGTCATGTTTCCACTATATTAATTTCACATGCTAGCTAAGATAAAGAAAATCACCTTGCACCTAGAATGGAATAAGCTGTCTGAAGGCCAGTTTGAGCCTTTAATCCATGAGGTCCTGGCTTTCTCCCAAAGCAGAATGAAACATTAACTAAAGAAACATTGCAATCTTTGATGAAATTGAGTAATTTTTTAGCCAGCCTTGCTGCCCCTAATCCCTGTGACAGGAGCAGGCAAAATGCTTAGGAATGCTACAAGAGATTGTGTCCAGGTGATCAAAGAGCCAGGAACACTTAATGAATACCTTGTCTGAGCCAGGTGTAAAAGAAGGGAGGGTTTTAATGAAAAGCCACCTGCATGTGCCCCTCTCCTCTTGCCTTTGATGTGTGGATGATAGGTTGCTGTATTTGAGGTGCCTGCCAAGACAGGCTGTTTTTGAAAGATTTCAGCAGAAGACACATATTTCAATAGTGAAACACAGAACAGACAAGGTAGACTGGTGTTTCTGGAACTCTACCACCTGAAGACCTTTCTGTGGAATGGACAGTTGGGAGAAACTCTGTAAACAGACCCAGGAGATAATATAGAGCTTCTGAGCATGCAAGGATGATGTTAGGAAGCTGAAGCCAACGTGGATTTGAAATTGGTGAAAGAGGTGAGAGGTAAAATGAAAAGTTTTTGCAGGTATTTCAGCAGTAAAGATCTAGAGAAAGCACTGGCTCACGGCTGAACAAGGCAAGGAACCTGGAGAGAATAAACACAGAAGAAGCCAAGGTGCTAATTGTCTTTTCCACTTGGTCTTTGTTGAAAAAAACTGCCTTAAGCAATTTGTGAAAACAGTGGGAGATCCCAGAGCAAGGAAGATGTACCCTTGTTGGAGGGTCAGGTTAGGGAACAGTTACAGGCCCTGAAAAATCTACAAGTCATAGAATCTCATGGGATGCTCTCAAAACTGCTGAGGTACTGTTCAGTGTAACTGCAAGGCCCTTCTTACTTATCTTGGAAAGATTTTGACAATGGGAGTCATTTCTGTAGTGTGAGAGAAAGCAAACATCACTTCTCAGGAAAGACAGGAAAGAAAACCTGGGGGAATACAGGAGACAGTTGGACTCACCTCACTCACTACGAAAGTGATGAAGTGGATGATACTGGAAATGATTTCCAGTTGCAAGAAATTGATTGTGTGTAGTCAGCATTGATTTACAAAGAGGAACTCTTGTCTATGTAACCTGACAGCCTTCTAAAAGGAGGCTGATTTATATGTGTATGAAGGGAGAACAGTGGGTGTTGTTTACCTTGACTTTAGTAAGTCCTTTGACATTTTATTCTGTGACAACCTCATAGAGAAGCTAAGAAAGTGCAGGCTATGTAAATTGACTGTGAAATGGACAGAAAGTTGGCTGGATTTCCAGCTTCAAATGGTTGCACTCAGCGATACAAAACCAAGGGCCAGTCATTGGTGGGGGTCCTCAGCATTTAGTACTTGACTAATATTCTTTAACATTTTTATTACTAATGTGGAGTGTGCACCCTCCACAAGCTGGTAAAAAACTGGAGGAGTGGTTGATACCACATGGTTGTGTTGACATTCAGTGGATCTCAGCAGACCAGAGAAATTGACAGACAGAAACCTCACAAAATACAACAAGAGTTATGTGTATAAAACTCTGTGCACCAAAACAGACTGGGGGACAACTCCCTGGAAAGCAACTTGTAGAAAATGACCTGGGTATCCTAGTGAGTAAGGAGCTGAATATGATGGAATATTCTCAAAGGAATGAGCCTTTGTGGCAAAGACAGCCAACAGTGTGCTTGACTGCATTAGAAAGAGCCTTGCCAACACTACTGGGTACACTACTGGTACAACACATCTGGAATGTTGTGTCCAGTCCAGTGCTAGAGACATATGGACATACTGGAATGTGTCCAGTAAAGGCTGTGAGGATGACAGTAACAGGAGCAGAAGAAGAGGTTGAGACATCAGGGACTGGGAGTAGAAAAGCCTCAGGGAGTTTTATCAAGGGGCATAAATATTTGAAAAGATGTAGTAAAGAACAGAGAGCCAGGTTCTTATCACTAGTACCCAGTGAAAAGACTAGAGGCAATGGACATAAAGAGAAATACAAGACATTCCCATTAAATATAAGAAAAACTATTTTTTATTCTAAGGGTAAGCATTGGAAGAGGTTGCCCAAAGAGGCTGTGGAGTCCTTCTCCCTGCAGGTGTTAAAAGCTGACTGGACACAGTCCTGAATTCACTCTGCTTTTAACAGCAGGGTTGTACTAGATGATCTCCAAAGGCACCTTCAGCCATTCTGTGACTTCATAAAATGAGCTGAAAGCTGAACAGATAATCCTTGACTGATTCCTCTTCCTATTAAAACTGCTTTGCACCTTTGTATCTTCCATTGTTCTAAGAAATAGATGAGAACATTATTTCTTCAACGAGATGCAAGTGATCTTGATCCTGGCAGGAGTGGGGGGGTGGGGTGTGTAGGGAGGCATCAGGAACTTTCAGTTTTGTTCATTTTAGCCTTTTTGCTGTCTAGCCTACTTTAAATTCAGTGGCCTTGACTCTTTCAAAGAACAAATCTTTTTTTCTAAAATAAAATGGGATTTTAAATATTTCAGGTCCTATAATCTGGTGTTATACATAGTGGAAGTACTTTGATTCTATTATTAAGGTGGCTGCAAATAAGAGAACTAAGTAGATTATTTCAGTTTTAAAAGGAGTGTTAATTTCATGCTTTGGACCAGGGGAGCACTCTCAGAGCAGATGGTTAGGACTTCTCACTATGACCCCTTGCTTGGAGGCGTGAACCCGTTTCAGCTTTAGAAGTGTTAGAACTTATGAGCACTATAAAAACTATCATTTCAGAGGTAGAATGAAGTCTAGATGTATTACCTATAATCTGTCTGTAGTTTCTGTAAGTCCTTCTTTTTGGAAAATAAGCCTTGCTGCACATAACAAAGTCATACTCGATGAATACGAATACAAGAAAATACAGAGGATTTTTCATTTCATTAAATAGTTTCCCAGTTGCCTAGTCTTCAATAGATAATTTCTATTAAGTCAGCTGATGCATACCAGAATAATTCCATAACTTCAAAAAACTGAGCACATACACCTGGTGACCAAACTGTAAATTTTAAAAGGGTTAAAATTATGAGCTGTTGTTTTAAAATCTGCCTACTCCCATTCCAGCAATGCAGATCTAGAGCCAAAAGATAAGGATTAAAATGTTAGATGTCTAAGAAATACATGATTTAACAATCACACTTGAAGAAATAATGGACACATGTATTCCTTTAACCTCACCCAGACTTAGAGTCCCACTTGGGGACCTGCTTTGACAAATACAATCAACAAGTATTTAATGTAGCAATGTCTCTCTAACATTTTGCTGTCAAGGTCTACCTAACTATATTCAAAATGCATTTTTTCTTCCTTGATAAATGCACACATTTCCAGTACTTCATCAGGCTGGAGTTGATTGGCTTCCCCTGAGGCTAGTTGCAGTTTTATACTGCTATATTATTTTAGAGAAACAACAGAATAAGTCCAGCTGAAATAACAGAAAAGATATAAAGTTAAGTTTTGATACTGTTCATCTTCCACACAGTGACATTTCAGAGGTAAAGGTCTGTGCAGGATCTTCAGGATGGCCTAATAATTAACAGAAACACATCCTTACATAAATCCTTTTTTAAAATAATAGTGTCCCTAATAATGTAGTCTTTGGGAAAAAATAGAACATCTGTACAAATCTTATTTAACAGTTCACCAATACATGAAAAGGGAGGCTTCAAAGGCGAAAAGTATTGGCAAAATATTGTGTTAAAAGTGGAAGAAGAAATCAGGTGCATTATACTCACTAGGACATTTGCAGGAATGAAAATATGTAATCCAAATACAGACATTGTCTGCGTTGTTAGGACTGACTTGCCACTATGGAACCAGCTTGGAGACATCATCTTTCTCTGAGGTCTGTTTTTGGAGGGACAGGATGCTCTCTCCATTCATGAGACCACCAGACAGCAGAAAAGGACTGGTGAGAGGCTTTTAGAAACTGAAATGGTCATCCTAACTATATGAATATCCCATTCCTCAGAGAGCCGGGTGAGGAACTGATACAAACTGACAGGGGGAAGAATGCAGAACCACTGAATATAGTCAGAGCTGTGCTTTGGAAGACAGAAAGAAAGGAGGGGAAGGTTGTTGTTTTGTCAGATGTCCAGCTTGTAGTCTTACCAGGCTTCTTGTACATTCAAACACTTAAAAAACCCCAAAAAATGGGGTAAGCTACCACATTTTCCTCTTGCTGCTGCATAACCAGCTGGTGACATATTTAGTTTTCTTCTGCCAAATATGTCCCAAAGTCATACAGAGTCCAGATTTAGTTCACCTCATTCTTGCTTGCAAATACTTCTGTAACAGCAGATCAGCACATCTGACTCTTAAAAAGAATCCACTTGGAAAGGTATTTTCCCATCACACTTCTGAGGTTACCACTTGCACTCCATCATAATTACAGCATCATGGAGGTGACTCTGTTTTCTCCTCTGCATTTTCTTCTTCTACTGCAGAGCAGGAGGATGTGGCCACCTCCGTGGCTTTGGGATTTTGTGCTTCTTCAATTTATGGCTGCCCTGGGGCTGCTTAGCATGGCAGGGTCATCCAGACCTTGCACAGCAGCAGCTGATGCAATCTTCTTTCAAAATGAAGGGTTTGAAATAGCTGTATATGAGGAAAAAGTACACTTCAAAAGGGCCCCATATAAGGCAGAAATGCTGGATTGGTTTTTATGAAGGAATTAACACCTTCTTCCCCAGAAGGACCTATCCCTCAGGACACTGACTGCTCAGGCACAAATAGTTCTGGGTACTCTGTGAGCAGGGATTTCCAGCTTTCTTGACATTGCACACCGCAGACACAGCCTGTCATCCTCCCTCATCCCTCAGTGGGGAGCTGCCCCTCGCAGCCCAGGCCCTCCAGCCCTGGCAGCATTCCCCACCGCTGAAGTCAATGAAATTCCAGGCTGTCAGCACCTCCGGAGGGACCCTCAGGTACACCAGGCAGCTGAGAGTGTGGACACTTCACACTCACCCCTTGCACTGCTCAGCACTGCCAATCCAATGAGAAGTGAGTTGGCAGCATCTGTCAGCCAGAACTCTGCAAACAGAGAGACAGATGCAATTTGCAAACGGTACAGAAGGGTTTTACAAGTACCTGCATTTTAAACATATCTATCCTGCTTTTACTGGAATTTGTCAGCTAAGTAGGATATGGTGGGTAAGCATACCCTGGGCCCTATAGCAGCAAGACTTCAACTTAATTTTTTTTAAAGTTACCTCTTTCTGAACAATCTATAATAACAAATAATAAAAATTTCCACATTACATCTATCTATTTCCAAAGGGGGGAAAAAAAAGGTTGCTGCAAAATCTTTTTTGCAACTACTAAAAATTCCAGACTAAATTGTTTGGCAAGCAGTTAGGCCATCAAAGCACTCAAAGAAATGGGCTTGCAATTATTACTCATAAACCACCACCTACCAGCTGGGAACCAGTTGGAAAGGTTTTAACATGAATATAAATGAGGAGGGAGGGATATGTGGGAATGAGATTGTGTAGCATATTTGGGGGATTTTTTGACTTCTTTCCAGACATATTTCAGTTTACATAAATATTTGAGGGTTGGATCAGACAGGATTTGCAGCACAATAGTATTAGGAATGCCTTTGCAAAAACTGTGATATGTTTTAAATTAGTGTCTGAGGAGGGGGAGGGCAAATGAGGCTTTCTCAATGTATACATTCAAGCACCATTTAATTATTAGAGACCAGAATGAGGGGCTTCCCTGCCAGATTCTCCTCTTTTTCTTGGTGTCCCCTCCCTCTCTGTGATTTGATTAGAGAGTGAACTGCATTTTTCAGATGGCTGATTCTACCTGACATTCCTTGCAGGAAGAAAGATGCTTGTCCAAGGACAGGGCTAGGCTGTGCACATTTGATGTTGTGTTACTAGCAGCCTCTTGCTGACCTCCTGATTTGTCCTCAGAGGGTTAAAGCTGCCTTTTGGTGCCTGGATGTGCTTGCCTCACCTGGCAAGTGTCCCTAGAAGGGCAGCAGGGCCCACCCTCAGCTCAGGCTGCTTCCCGGAGGAGCAGACTGGAGGCTCTCCCAGGCAGTGCCTGGTGGAGACAGAGGCCTGGCAGTCTGCCTGGCAGTGAGAAGGCTTCTCTGCACTTTCACATACCTAAATTTCCAAATGGGCAAGGAGGTATTTGAGGAAAAGCACTTGGGGGCAGCAGGAGTAAGTTACTTGGAGAACAGCACTGCAAGGGTGAGACCTGCAAAGACAGAGTCTTGAAAAAGCAAACTATTCATTTTTATCTTGCTTTCTCTTATGTAGCTCTGGACCAGCTCTTCAGAAATCAGTAGATATATTCTGGATTTAGACAGGAGTGAGAGAGATAACAATCTGACTGTGGTTCTTAAAAAACTCTTTCTGAGAGTTGCTCAGGTCAGATTTCCTCCAGCTCTATAGTGCCAGGATAAAATAGATTTTCAGATACCTCCTGTTGAATATGAAACACTTTTATTTAAAGCATCTTTTAAGTAAGAGCATTTTCACTAAATAAAAGAGAGGTGAAATGCAAAAGCCTGTTGCTGAGTAAAGCAGGAAAGGACTTCACAGTGAGATTTGATTGTTTACATTCAATGAAAGGAAAAGTCTGATTTAGAGTGCTCAGATTTAATCTCAGTGCAGATTAAAATGGTTCCATTGTGTTCTGCTGGGCTGTTTGGAAAGGTGAACTGAGGCTTTCGTAGGGCTGTACCACTGCAGTGTATACATGAGATTTACATCCAGTCACGTCACACAAAAGTGCCAAGCTGAGGCTTTCTGGCTTAAGCTGTGCTGACATGGTCTCTCACATTTTGAACTTCTACCTGGTGTTGTAAATAACCCCTAAAACCTTGGTGTGTCTCTCTGGTCATTTCCTGAGCTTCCTGTTTCTCCTGCCTGCCTGCAGAAGCGGGTTACACCTCGCCGTGGCTGTGGCTGCTCTCTGGGGGGAGTCTGCAGCAGTTTTTGCGAGCACTCTGCTCTGCAGAGCAATTAGGCAGCGCTCCCAGCCTCCAGCAGACTTCCCAGCGAGAGCGGAGGTGCCTCGCCCTCCAGTTCAACCATAAACACACGCTGAGCTGGGGCAGCAGATTTAACTCAAAAACAGAGTGACTCAGGACCTGACTCCTAACAAAACTGAAATAAGTTTGGTTGCTGCTCCTCCACTGCAATTTTGTGCACATATATGACAGAAGGGGAGGCCTTGGAGCACGAGAGGAAGGGAGCAGTAACATTTAGCAACCCAGTAAACCCAGCAGACTCTTGGGGGAGAGGCAATTTGTCAATACACACACTAGATATCACATTTCTGTTTACGGTGAATTGTCTACACTGTGAAGGATAATCAGGGGAAGGACATCTTCACCCAGGGCAGTACATTATGATTCTTTGCACTGTTGGAAACCATGTCTGCTTTCTGAGATTCAAAGCTGACAAGCTAGGAGTTTTCAAGTTCTGCTCCTGGTTCAGACGGCCCTTCTCTGCCTCTCAGAGCAAAAACTTTAGGTCTCTTTTAACTTAAACAAAGAGTTTTTCTCATCATACCGTGAGGGTGTAGGCATCCAGAACCTTCTGAGGATTGAAATATTACAAAAACGCTTTGAAAATGAAAGCAAAATAAAGTGGTGTGCATCACCTGTGTACAAATTGATAGATTAAAGGCAACCAGATACTATGACAGAGGGGATAACTGCTGTGTAGACAGACAGACAGACAGAACGATAAGAAATGATGTTCTTCCAGACTTGTGATCAGCCAGCCCTCCAATGACCAGAAACTGTTTAACATACTGTGAAAAGGTGACTGCATACACTCAAGGCTCGGATTTTCTCAGACAAAGCATGTCACCTCTCTGTGGCTGCCTGCTCCTTGGCTGTCTCTGATGCCAGACAGGTGAACCCTCTATGATGCCAACAGCCAAAGTTCAGTTTATTTCACACCAGTGGGTGCAGATGAAAGCAGAACTTTTCTTTGAACACATTTTGGGTCTTAGGGCTTCCTAATGCCTAGAATTCCTTATGTAGGCATGTATATGTTTCTTTGTTTGTTTTTATTATGGAACACAGCACTGTGAATTCTTTCAGTGCCATTTTGGTTTTGTCTAGAGCACACAGGCAAACCCAGCTGCTTCAGAAAGGACAAGGGCTAGGACACAACACTCCTTAGTGACCAACAAATCTCTTCTCAGTGATGGAAAAGAAAAGAGAAAGAAAACTGTTGTCTTATTCCTGAAATTTCAGGTGTATTTTCCCTCTCAAAATAACCTTTAAAAGAAGGAGCAAGGACAGGAAACAATGCAATTCAAAATTATCAGATTTTATGCTGGTGGAAATGCATTTGGCAGCTGATAGAGCGGTGAGGGGCAGAGCCACAGGGAATGCCAAGCCCAAAGTGGTAAACTCTGAAAATCTGATGAACACACCAACAGCCTGAAACATTATTAGCTGGGGAAGGTCTACATCTGCATTTGTATGGGGAAAGCTTACACCTGCAGCCACAGGGAGATCTAATTTAAGCAGCTGAAACTTGCAGTTCTAGTCAGAGTTCATGTGGTACTCTGGAAACATTTGTTGTTTATTTTCATTTAAGCTCAGCTGTGAGTTCCAGGATGGTCCTCAGGTCTGCACAGCACTCCTGGTTTCGCCTGCATTTGCCTCCCATCAGAAGAGGTCACATCAAGCAAGACCTCACAAAGACAACTGAAGCACCAAGTTGCCCAGGCCTGATTGCATCCAGCAGAGGGGCAGATGCAGGGCCAAGAGGATTTCTCCTGACTGCCTGCCAGTGGCTGGGGTGAACAATAAAATCATTGAAGTGGGGAGGGAGGAGCCTCACAGCTGCTGGGCTGACTCAGTCCATAATGAGCATTCCCTGCCCTTTTTATAAGCTTGTCTGATCTTCAGCCCAGCATCAAGAAGTTCCTCACACGTTTTATCGCAGCTATACATTTCTGCCCTATTTTGTTTCTTTTTTTCATGTGTGCTGTAAATATATAAACACATCTCTCAGGTAGTTTCACATCAAGTGAAATCTGACAGAAAATATATATTAAACTTAATTATTTGTCAAAAGACTCTAAGACAGACTCTGTTTGAAATCCACCACATGTTCATTAGGAAGGAGGCTCCTATAGATGAAATTGGCAGCTGAATGCTCCAAGTGACCCAAGATCAGTGGTAAAAGTGTGACCTCAGCCAAGAAAGCTAGAAGGAAGGCAGAAGTTCTTTTAGTTAGTCCTAGATGGAAATTTTTTAAATTCCTTTTGCTAACCAGGACTGATTCTCACATCTATGAATCCTTGTTTGCCCCTGACAGTTCCAGCTGTGTCAGTGTGGGAAGTTCCTGGGGAAATTCCCTTCTTGTGCTTGTGCTTTGAACAGTCCTAGGTTGTGGAAAACAGCAGTGTAAAAAATATGAATATGATAATTTTTTTCTTTCATGCAGATTTAATTTTTTATACTGTCTTTCATGGTTGTTTGGTTCTTGGTTTTTTATTGTTGCTGTTATTTGTTTTGTTGTTTGTTTATTGATTTGGTTTGGTTTTGGGTTTTTTTAAACCTTGTCTTTCTTATTTTATTTTGTTCTAAAGGGCAAAATATATATTTACTCACATGTTTTGGTATATTTGCTGCTCCTAGCCATATTCCTCCCTTCCCCACTGAGAGACAGCACCCACTTCCACACTCTTCCTGCATGTGGAAAGCCCCACAGATGTTTGCTTTGCAAAACCATACTCTCTTCCAGCAACTGAGTGCCTGTAGCTACTTTGACAGTCATTTATTAAAATAAACTGGGAAGGCCAACACACATTGAGAGCACTGCAAAAGCAGGGAAGTTAACCTCTGCAGAAATAAATGTTTTCTTTATGACGAAAGAGATTCTGAGGCAAATTTATCTGAACACTGCTGTGCTTTTGAGTACTCAAAGAACAACATTTTTCAGTTCACAGTGACTTTAAAAAAAGGTAAGTAACAAACAGCAAATGAAAATACTCCAAGTTGCTCAGAGTTGCACTGGAAATCTCAGAAAATCCAGCCAGAGCCCTGGTTTCTCAGAGCAAAGTGAAGCTAAAGGTGTCAAAGTGCACGTATAGAAATCTAAGAGTGAGCAAGAGAAGCTGTACAGCAGTTACTGGGCCTGTCATGATGAATAACTATTTGACAGAGTTCTGAACCAGAAGCCCCTCTCAGCCCTCCTACCCTTCCTTTCACCCTTGAGGGCCTCCATCCCCTTCCTTCTCAGGGCTGAGTTGGGTCGAGGCTGGAGTGGATCTTCCTTCCTGAATTGGGTTTGGTGTGACCAAGAAAGCAGCAATCTCAGAAGAGCAGAACAAACCACCACCTTCTCTCTTCTTGGGCTGAACCCTCACAAGGATTTCTCTGAGTTTTTGGTACCATCTAAACTGAACCTAAGCCTTACAGCTATTCTGAGTTCAGAGTCCCCACACAGATGTAAGATCCCAACAGACAACAGTCAGCTGGAAATGAAAAATGGGAATGAAAAATGCTGGATTAAAATATTTGCACCATTTCTGTGATTGTATCACAGAAACTGTGCAAATATAAACCCTGGTAATTGGACTTCTCAGACATCCAAGAGAGGGGATTTTGCTTTGGAGATAAACACAAGGTGGCATGGGTTCTGATGACTTCAGACATATCTGCACATAATGAAAAGCGGTCACAGACACAAAAGCTGTGTTACCTGTTTTCTTAAAATTTCTTCATTTTTATACTCTGTTCAATCTTTTACCTAATTTGTAAAATGGTGATAATGTTTACCTCAACATTATAATGTTATAGCTGGAGCCCTTTTAATTGTTAGGCAAAAAGGTTGGGTAATAAGAAAAAATGCTTTGTTCATCTAAACTCTGACAGGCTATGCAAGCAAAACCAGGAGGAACTTGCACTATTTAGGACTTGTGCATCACAGTGAAAGATGGTGAGCACAGAAGTATTTGTCCACAACTCCATTTAATATGCAACATACAGAATTATCTGCAGGAATGCAAAGGTCTCTTCTTTTGTTGAGTCATGTCTGAGTATTTTTACCTGGGGTAAAAA
Organism: Cisticola juncidis; assembly: GCA_013400215.1. Taxonomy (NCBI): domain Eukaryota; kingdom Metazoa; phylum Chordata; class Aves; order Passeriformes; family Cisticolidae; genus Cisticola; species Cisticola juncidis. The sequence continues at coordinate 538,942 of VXBR01012335.1, forward strand.
ATCACACCTGGGGTATGATTGCTGTTACAAAACCCAGTCATAACAAACCTTCAGTACTGCCAAGTACCACCTGGGAAGCAGACACTCAAGAGAGCCACACAATTTATTTATTCTCTGTGCCCTTTCATCCTTTTCTTTTAAAAAATGAAGTATTTCTGTTAACAAAAGAGCAAGACAGTCTTACAATTTACACTATAATGGAATCAGCTTACTTTAAAATAAAGCATGTGACACTGCATAAAAACATAGGGTTTATTTATCTCAGAGATACCTCAACCACATGCAGAGGCACAGAAGTTTAAGTACAGGGGTATAATCTTCTGTAGTATCATGGCACTCACTTGGACTATTATACTGTACCAAAAAATACATATAATATAAAAATACACAGTAATATCACTGTTGACATATCTGCTTTGGAATGAGTCCCTGCTCTGGAAAGCAATTTAAAATAAACTGGGAGAAGGGAAGAAGTATTTTATGTTCCATTTTGCTCACGGAGATGAGTTGATTTGGCTCCTAATCCAAAGAACTCAGGGACTCAAGGACAGCCCTTCCCAGTGACTTGTTGAAGGCCATCCAAGGAAATTGTCACAATACTCATGAAAAACCCACATGTGCTGTGGGGAAAAGAGTTTGAAAGGAGACAAGGAGAAAGACGCACTTGACATGCTATGAACTCTGCAAAATCCAGAACATCTCACACTCACAAAAACTAGGAATAAGTTTTTTATTACACTAAGTTTGTAAAAAGCTGTCAGGGTTCAAGTCAAGGCTTGTATGTAAAAACTCTCTTTTCCCTTAATGTTGCAGCCTCTCCCATTATCAGATGAACAAACAGATTATGATGTTTGAGGCAGGATTTGCACAAAACGTTTTTAGATTTAACGGCTTCTCTTCTGGTCATGTCTGATCATGAATTTCAAGTACATACATTGCAGTGTAACATCTCAGGCAGACACAAGCACAAGACATAATTCAGCCTTTCTCACGTGGAAGGACCCTGGGCCAAGAAAATGCAGCAAAGCTTGTTGTCTGTATTCTTATTTTTCTTTCTCTGCAAGAAGAGATCCTTTATTTTCAGGATAATTGGCCCTACTTTGTAGATCACCAAAACTGTGTTGCAGAAGATTAACAAATCACATAACCTGATTCAACATGAATCCAGTGCTCAAGAAAAGAATTACTCTGAAGTGAGAAAGGGGGAAAAAAGTCTAAGCCACTGATATCAGACAGGTGATACTTTATGGTCCTCTTATGAAAAATCTCAAAAAATTGCACAGATTTCTTGTTTTACTGCCATATTGTTTCTAAAGTGTGAAGTTCTAGATTAGCGAATATAAGTAACCTGCTATTAAAACAGCTGGCAACTTTTCCATTGCACTCTGAGTGCATGGCCTTTTTAACGATGTGGTATGCTTTGCAACTCGAAGTAACATACAGCAGTTTGTTTAAGGAGTAGCTATAAGACAGTATTGACCAAAATATAAATAAATTTCACAACCCCTAGGAGGCATCAATCCAAAACTAGAACTGAGAAATTACACTTCAAAATAGTAAATAAAATTAGACTAAAAAAAGTTCACATCAACCCTTGGAGAATTAAAATCTTTAATCTGAGGCTGGTAGAATTCTTATTTTTCTTACACTTCCATCTCAGGTTTAAGGACTGAGAATTACTGTAAAACCATACAGGCACTGCTATAAGAGTAGGTGTAATACATTAAAATCTCTTCCAAAACCAGCTGGTAAAGACCAACTAGTAGTCTCTCAACTATACTGAAGGAGTGTAATAATAAATCAATTGGCTGGTTAAAAGAAAGGTTTTTTTAATTAGAATTAATAGATGTAAGGATTTTAAAACCAGATACCATGGTGATGAGCTAGTCTGATCCTTGAAAAGCACTAAGTAAAGATTTTAGTGAGATGTTTTCTTTGTCATATTTGTACCACTTGAGTGAAATAGTGCATCTCTTCAGAATGCACTAATCAGCATCTCAATGTATTTTATATCAAATACTGGCAAATAGACTTAAAACCTCCTCCAAATTGCTGCTATTCTGATCCTTCCATCACAACAAAGAAAAAGCATACAAAGCACCATAATAAAGAAAAGTGATGCTGGAAAAACCAAAATACTTAGTTCAAATGGAGAACAAAATAATGTATTTGATTATACAACAGAAGTTGTATAAAATCTCAATGTAATATCCCAAAGTCAAAAGCTCAAAGTATTCAAAAATATTAAAAGCACTCTCCTGGCCAGTGGCAATATCTTGAATTCCATTATAGATCCTAAAATTAGTGAGTAAATGCATTACTATTCCAAGCATTTATACTTTCAGCTAAAAGAGAATAAGGAGCCACTTGGAATAGAAGTGTAGCTGAAGCAGCGTACTAGATAATTTTTCTTTATTGTTTATTGTACCTTCATCAGATTTCTCTGCTAGATCTGGGTCAGAGACATAGCTGGGCTCCAAGGCAATAACTTGTACATTCCAAAACTGATAAATCTTACACAGATTTTGAAATTTGAGGATCTAATTGGGAAATATGATGTAGAAATTTATAAATGCAAAACACTTATGATGCATATGAACAGCTTTATGATTTAATCTCTGCAGCCATGATACTCTCAGGTTTGGATCCTGAGCTGAAATCTCTTTGGAATTTGCAGTCTCAAATGATTTGTGGTTTATATATCCCTTATTTAGTCATACTGGTTTTTGCAACTTGATATCTCTATGACTTGAGTCATAGAGAAATCAGCTACTTATTTTTCAATAAAAGTAGTGGAGTTAGTTTGATCTAAACCTTGTATGTTTTTTCTTCACGGCATAAACCCCCAGAAATGACTATAGCATTTATTTTCAACTGGAAGCCTGTCTCTAGTATGGTGTCTGCTAGCTACATGAGGGTGTTTGTGAGAAATGGGATAGGAAAGGCAAATTCACCTAATTGTGTGACCATTTACATGACCTTTGTAATGGGGTTCAGACCTGTATTAGAATAAACCTGAGGTTCCTCACCCTGGGGAAGTGATAACCATTGCTCTACAAACAGCAGAGTGGCAAAACTAAAACTAATTCCACTGTAGCAGGAGGTCAATAAACAAATGTTTAGATGTGGAAATGTCTTTTAATGCAATTTGTGCTTTCTCAGAAACCTCTGACTTGAGCTACTATCACTTTTAGAAGTTAGCGCCACATACTCAAAATCTGTGTGTTGTTGATATGTCTTAGCCTTAATTAAACTGGAGAAAAGTGAACTAACTGCTTTACTTCAGAGGCTCCACACCCAAAAGACTCTCAGGCTCCACAACCATCATAAATACTTTTAATGAGGAACGTTTTCTGTAACTTATGTTTACACAAGCTTACTACTTCTGTGTCAGAGCCTGCCCCTGCTCCCATTGGAATCAATGGGAATTTTGCTGTGACCTCTGATGAAAGTAGCCCCTAGCACCCTGTTACACTCGATGATGATGGATCACTACTCCTTCTTTGCAAGAACAATAGTGTGGCAACCATGCCAACAAATATGCATGTCCTCAGCTGTAAGCACCTGAATAGTCTCACTGGTTCCTCTGGAATGGCATAAATTATTGAAGTTAAATGCTCTTTTTCTTTGCTTATTCTAGCCAACCTTTGGGATCATCCTCTGTCAAGTAACACACCTTTCATTAGTTCACATACAGATTTGGTATAACCTAGGTGCTATCAGCAAGTATATAGTTGATCTGCCATAATACTGCAGGTCCTGCAACTGATTATGCAAAAATTAAAAATCCAAATACAATACATTTGTATAAGGTTATGTTTTGGGGCTTTTACAGTAGAAAATGAAGGCTAGTGGTGTTTAAATAGAATGCCATTCTGGACAGAAGTGCAATGTATTGGGTCATCCCACCAAATATAGGAAACATATGTTATTCAACACAGTGACTCACACAATGAGTAATGTAGTCTAAAGGGTATATTCTACCCTATGAACAGACATAACTCTCAATAACTAATAATCCCATAAATCCCAAAGGGTCTTATCTAGCTGAAAGTGTCTGCGGCCTTGTGAGCTTTGCAGACACACAGGGGCACAGATGTCAGCTTCTCATCACCAGGCTACTCCTGTTTGTCCTAGCAGAACTGTGGTTCACTGACAAGCAGTCAGAGCCTGAGGTAGATCTTCCCTCGTATGATGTGGCAGGAGACCTGATGCCACTGGCTCCTGTACTCCAGCTCCACAATTCTCCTTGAGTTGTGTCAATAGCTGGGATCTTGACTGTAAAGCCAAATTGAAAATTATCTGCTTGCTTAAGAAATCTTGTCTGCTTAGTGTGGAGGGCTTTGAGCTCCTTGCCATATTTGGAGAGGTGTCATGTATTTTTCATTGTCATTGCAGGTGGTGCTGGATAATAAGAATACATTCTGAGACTACATTGGCCTCTTCAGACTTTGTTGGTACTATATTTTTGACTGAAGCTTCTTACTAAAGAAAGCAGAATTATAAATACCTACTAAGGAGCACCAAACTTCTGAAAGTTACTGATGGAGCTACCTGTCACTTTGGCTAGGTGTTTGGGAGGGGGACAACTTATGACACACCTCATAAGGCGGGCAATGAAAGGACCTATTTTCCTTTTTGAAACATGGAATAACTACAGCCCTGGTTCTGGGTTAGTAGAATACTAAAAGTCAGTGTGCAGGCTCAGCTGACAGACAGGAACAAACAAAATCTTCAAGTGTAGAGCCTTGTACTCTCCCTGAGCTATAGTGCACTGATGTAATTTTCTTCTGGGCCAGAAGTGCTCAGAAATTATAGTGCTTCTGTGAAAAACTGTGGAGTTGATGTGATCTGATTTCAGCCACATTTTTCTGCAAAGCAAGTTGTATGTATTCACACCATCCCTAAATAAACACTTTTCTGGAGCTGCCTCCCCATCCTATCTCAGTAACCTTTGAACCAATCTTGACAAAACAGTAAATGTATCCAGAAAGTCCTGCAAGTTCTGTGAAATTAGGTCTTTGAGTAGAAAGGGAAAAGAGATTTATTACTGCCTCAACAGTAAGCTTTTATGAGACATCTGGAAATGTCCATGAGAGACATGCTCATCCATACTGCTAAAAGAGGTCAGTGGAAGAGCTCAGCCTCTGGATAGCCACTGGTCTGCAGAGCTCATTGCTTTGTTCACCCCTCAGCTTTGCTTTACAAGACCACAGCCAGCTTTGTCCAATACAACACCCAGTCTTGAGCTGGGAAATAATTTGGTCAGGGGCTATTCTCAGGAAGCTCCATGAATAAGTTCTTCTCATTAGCCCTCATTCCTCATTCCTTGAACACTTTTGCAAAGACATGGAACTGTCACTGTCCACATGCTCTACCTAAGGTCATGCAATACATCTACTAAGTTTTATACTCTAAACCCACTGTTTATATGAACTGCAGACAAGTCTGCAGTCTTTATTTTCAAGCACATTAACCACCAACCCCCCAAACACACTAAAAATATAATAGTTGTTTCTTGGGGACCCCATCCCCAAAAGTAGATGGTGCTATAGAGTGGCTCACTTTGCCTGTTCTCAGGACCAGGAATCAATTACCATCTCCTTTTATTCAACAGTATAGAACTAAATACCAAAACCTAGTCTTAGTTTTGTCTGGTTTGGTTTTAGGGAAGACTTTCATTATACACCAACAAGGTCACTCTACTTGTAGAGAAACCTCTTGCCAATCTTGGACTCTCAGCACCGCCATCAGCAGCTGTCCATTTTATTGTCTGTGGGAAGAGCTAGAGGATTCCAAATGCCAAAAGTCAGTGCTGGAGGAACCCCTCTGAACTCAAGAAGTTGTGCCAGGACCTGCTGAGTGCCTCTCAGCTCAACCCCTCATGCTGAGTTAGCACCAAGTATTCCCAGGAGTCTCTGCTTTGCACATAGTACAAGTAATTTGATCAAATAAATGCAATGTTGGGCAATAATTGGACAGTTAATTGAAACCCTTTCCTGGCCATGGTCTCCCCAGTGCTCAGTGTTGAGAGGCATCTTGAGCCTGTGAACTGCTGCTGCTTGTTAGCCTCAACTGGTGATCCATCTGCAGTGTCCTAGTAGGGAGAAGTGGCCTGCTCTCGTTCTGGATGTCTGGGGGAGCAACCATGCCTGGGAAGGTGGGTTCTGATGTTTATTTTAAATTCCCAAGGAGTTAAAAGCTCCTTTCCAGCATTAGCCAGAATCTTGATTATAAACCCACAATTTTCTGTAATTGGGTCTCATTAATAAATTCCTCAAGTGTTCCCAAAGGCAGGAGAGGTAAAACAAGAGCCACAGGGATCAGAGAAACAGGGAACTGTGAGGATTCCTGAGTGTGTTGTTAATTCCACTTAATCAGCTCAGAGAAGCTCTGTATTCAAAAGAAAATAACCATGACTCACAAAATACTTCTGCCAGCAGGGAATAGGATTCTCTCCATTTATAGTAATATTTCCCCCAATTTTTGTTCTTTCTTCCACTCCATTTTTAAGTAAAGAATAAGACCCTCCCTCAGGGACCCTGAACACCACCTTCCATATTCTTGGGTCTCAGTGAAGACTGGTAGAGCTGTGCTCACAGGGAAAGTCCAGTGTGGGTCCCTCAGAGCTTCTGGGAGACCTGTTCTGCAATCCAAATACGCCAAAGGGCTTTTCCATCAGATCCAGACTGAACAGAGTGTGAAGCAGAGGCATAATGAGGCAGATACAAGATTTATTGCTTTTTGAAGAGGACTCAGATAGTAGCAAACTTCGAGACAGAGCAAGCCCCGTTCCCCACTCTACACTGCTTGCCATAAAAGGTAGACAAGTCAAACAAAGACAAGACAAATTACAGGGATAATAATTCAGGTAATGAGAAAAACAGGGATTATAAAGTATGAGCAGGCAGGAGGGTTTGCCAGGAGAATGGAACTTTCTGAAGGTGGCACAAAGGAACACCTGAAGGGGCAGATTCTGCAACACTATGTGGAGAGCCTAAAGGGCTGGGTTTTACAAACAAGAAATGCAGAATGAGAGTCAGGAAAGGAAGTGGAAAGCTTTTGAGAAAGGAAGGTAGGGAAGAAAAAAATATTTGGTTTGAGAGGGTTTGCACTGGATTTGCAAGATGCTGATAAATTTGGGAGCATGAGACTGTGCAGGCAGATGACAACCAAGCGAGTTTGTGGAGCCATCAGGGCCATCAGCAGCTCAGGCTGCTCAGAAACCTGGTCTCTGCACTCCTCCCTACCCTTCTTTCTCACAACACAAAATGAAGGTACTTTGTACTGCTGTGTCCTCTATGGCCTGAAGGGATGCCTGGATATCACAGAATCATTTAGACTGTGAAAGGAAAAGGGATCTGAGATCCTAGGGTGTTACCTTGGTTCTGAAGACTTTTTAAGCCTTCTGTTAAGTTCTTTATATTAGAGTCAGAATTGTTACCTTATCATACTTTCTCCTGTAAACACTGGCCATGTTTTGCTAACTGTCTTTCATTGTTTACATACTTCTAGGTGGAGGAGAAGGATAATCGACAGTTAGCTGGACCAATGTGGGTTGAGAGGTGGAGTTCCATCCTCCAATCCACAGGCCAGATAGGAAACCTATAAAACTAAAATCTGTAAATAAACTCGCCCTTTTTTTCCTTCCTGCGTCGCTCACCTGCGTGTGCTCGTGTGGTTCTTTCCGTGTTCACAGTGATCCTAGGGTCCAAATTTTGACTGATCACTACCTTGTCAATTAGGCCGTGGAACCAAGTGCCACATCCAGTCACTTGGTGAACACCTCCAGGGGTAGTAACTCCACCACCTCCCTGGAAAGCTCATTCCTACGTCTGACAATCTTTTCAATGAAGAAATTCCTCCTGATGTACAACCTGGCCCTCCCCTAGCACAGCTTGAGGCTTTATGCTCTTGTTCTGTTACTTATTACTTGGGAGAAGAGAACAACCCCCACCTAGGCACAGCCTCACTTCAGGCAGTGGAGAATGATAAGGTCTCCCCTGAGCCTCCTTTTCCCCAGGATGAACACCCCCAGCTCCCTCAGCTGCTCCTCACAGCCCTGGGGCTGCAGAGCCTTCCCCACTCCCCTGCCCTTCTCTGCACTGCCTGCAGCCCCTCACTGCCTTTCCTGCACTGACGGCCCAGCCCTGCACACAGCACTCGAGCTGTGGCCTCAGCAGTGCCCAGCACAGGGGACAATCCCTGCCCTGGCCCTGCTGGCCACACCACTGCTGAGCCAGGCCAGGATGCCCTTGGCCTTCTTGGCCCCCTGGGCACAGCCTGCCTCATGTCACCAGCATCCAGAGGTCTTTTTCTGCTGGGCAGCTTTCCAACCACTCTGCCCCAGCCTGTAGCCCTGCTTGGGGTGTTGTGATGTAATGGTAGCACCTAGCATCTGGTTTTCAACCTCAAGCCACTGGCCTCAGCCATGATCCAACCTGTCAGGATCCCCCTGTAGAGTCTCACCACACCTAACTTGGTGAGACTGCACTCAATGCCTTCATCCAGCTCATTAACAAAGAAATGGAACAGTACTGGGCCCACTGCTGAGTCCTAGGGAACACCCTTTGACCAGCTGCTAACTGGATGTGGTACCACTCACTACCATTCTCTGTGCCCAGCCATTCAGGCAGGTTTTACTCAACAAAAGGGGCACATGTTTGAGACATAGCCTGTCACATTTTCCAGGCAAATGTCACTGGAGACAATATTAAAGGCTTTGCTGAGGTCCAGTAGATTCTATCCACAGCCTTTTCTTCATCCACTAGGAGCATCACCTGCTATTGAAGGAGATCAAGTTGCTCAGGTAGGACCTACCTTTCCTAAACCTGTACTGCCTGAGTCTGACCCCTTGGTTGTCCTGTGTGTGCTGTGTGATCACATTTAAGAGGATGTGTTCCATTATCTTGCCAAGCAGTGAGGACAGGCTGACAGGCCTGTAGTTTCAGGGATGCTCCTTCTGGCCCCTTGTGGGTGGGTGTCACACTGGCCATCTTCCAGTTGTCTTTGTATATTTATACATACAGGATGCCTGTGTATTGCCCAATACCTGAGGATGCTTACCTAACTAAGGACTACATGCAGAGGTGGCTGCAATGTCTGCAAGGGAAGCTCTGTGGTCCCCTTGGCACTTTTGTACATGATTCATCCAGTAAATACATTGCAAGAAGTCTATAGAGAACCTTGCAGGGGGGAAAATCCATCACCGGGGGGGAAAATCCATCACCAGCATATGACCCATCTCTTTTGCAGCCAGCAGGACTGAGGAAAATGTGTGCTGGACAAAGGTCTTTTCTTTAGACATACCACTTGAGGTTTTCCAGCATAAAAATCTTTCTTGAAACATGCGGTTTGAATGTCCTGACAAGCAGCAGTAGTGAAAATATAATAAATGAAAATAGCTTCAATATTGACCCTTACTTCTTTCTCTTTCCCGCTCAGACTTTCTCCCTACTTGATATTTGGGAATCCTCTGGTCTCAGTATCTATTTGCTTTATTTTTATTAGTGTCTTTGCATGTAATGGAAGAATAAACATTTCAGCTTTTACAGCCTTGTAGCTTTTCATGGGAGCTTAGCTGCATCCACTGTGTTTACAAAACAGAACTGGATCATAGTGTTTGTAAATTTGATGATTCTTGGATTATCCATATTTTTGGCTGCAAAACTCCCATTTAAATGTAGAGTTTGCTAAGTTTTCACGGGCCCCAAGGGGAATTTCTAGATCAAAGTTTTAGGGTCAAACAGGACTAGTCAGTTTTATAGCTCACAGAATTACCAAGTTGTCAACACCCATAGACCACTGGTGGGAACTCTGTCACAGCAAGGAGCCAAAAACTCAGGTTCCCTCCTGAACCCACACCAGGTTTCTGCCCTCAAGCAGGGGAGATGCTGGCAGGCTGAAACCTTTACCCTTGTGCAGGTCTCTCTGTGTTGAGATCAGAACAGCCATGACTGGTTGGGGTCAAAATCCCTCCTCCCTGTCTTAATCATGACAGCCAGAATCTTGGAGGAAGGATGTTAGGCACACAGACCTAAATTTAAAAAACACCTGAACTACATGATAATTACAGTGACACAGATTTCAAGTCTGGATAAGCAGGAAATATGAAAATAGTATAGGCAGCATCTCCAGGTAGTGGGGAACCAGGGAATGGCAGCACTGGCACAGAGAGGAAGACATGCTGTCTTGCAGTGAAGGGGCAGTAAATGGACTATGGATATGGCTGGGAAAACTTGGCTGGAGATGCAGGAGAAGAGTATTTTGCTCAGTCTACAGCTTAGCCAAAGAAAACAAAGGACTGTTTCTCTCCAGTTGCCATTTATACACATATAAGCAAAATCGAGCAAGCATACTGTGGTCTCTAGAGAGTTAATGTCTTACAGAGGAGTTAAGATGAAAATTATGGCATGGGATATGTGTTGCAAGATGTGTTAGGGGAAGAACTAAAGAGAGGGAGAGAGCTGTGTCTTCTCCTATTATGTGAGAGATACTGTGACCAAAAGAATGGTGTTCTGATGGGGTTTTGTTTATAACCCTATGTATGGCTTATTCAGTGCTGTCAGCAGCTGTGCCCTGTAAATGTAATTTGTTTCAGTCTGTGAAGTATAAGGCAAAACTGGAAGATTGCTACAGAATTTCAGCAGGTCCTTTACCTACAATTAGGCACAAAATCATGCGACCTGCACAACCAGGGAGTAATGACAGATTCTTAAATACATACTAAGGAGAAAATTGCCTCTTTTAAATGCTATGGAATTTGCTGGCAGACAGCTCCATTAATGCGACACCAAGATAATCCACTTCAGAGTACTCACCTCAGCAAAACCTAAAACTTCTGGAAACCAGGACACATGCTAAGCATATTAGCTGTGTCCTCTTCGAGCAGTGCCCCTTTGTATATGTTCTGCCTTTGCACCATTGCCGAGTTCATGGCCCATGACCAAGGGAAGCAAAGAGAGTGGAGAGCTGCTTCCCAGTGAGTGGTACCCTCACCTGTCCCACCCTCATGTACTGAAATGGCATCAAACCCATTGCACTTTATAACCCATCTTTCCTTATGGAAACCAACAAAAACCTGTCCAAGACCATACCGTGAGTTAAATGTCTTTAACTGGCAAATTTCTGTTAAATCCCATATTGGTCCTGGTTATCTCCATGGCAAGAAAACCTTTGTAGATCACAATGTCATAAAATTATGTCATTATACTTTAATCTTTTCTCTCTGATCATACTTAGGTTAGCAGTCTAGAGGAAGATTTAATTCTTTCACTCAGATTTGCCCAGCTATTCTGCTACTGTGGGTGCTCTTCAGGGTGCCCTCAACACACTTCACCAAGCACTGCAAACGTTTTGTGTCCTCCCTTCTCTGTTTCTAAATAAAGCTTTTAGAGATCTGAGAATAGAGAAACAAAAGAGAGACACATTTTTGATTATGAACTGAACATTATGTATGCAGAAGTATACTTCTGGTACATGTATACTTGTGCCAGAAGAAAAGGAGGGATAGAGAAGGATGAGGGTGTATCTCCTGCACCTGGACTCATGTGAATGGTCCCCCTGTTGTGGGGTGAAGTCAATATCTGAGTTAAGGCATATCCACATGAAGTAGACATTCAGCAGATTTTGAGGGTTAAGTATTTAGACTTCAACTGAAGTCAGGTGGTACGTGGTCTAGAAGGAGTATGTGAAGGCATGGTGGGGAAAGGAAAATGCCTGGTGTTATTCCCTGTGTGTGAATGGAATGCCTGAGTGTGGAAAGCCTTGCACAAGTACCTATGACAAGACCTGAATTAGTTGCATCAAGTGGTAGGGAGAAAAGGGGGAACACAAAAAAATGAAACTGAATGAAATATGCGGTTTACCTTGAGAAAGGGTGATTAAAGGAGTCCTGCTCTGCACAAGCTCCAACAAGTCCATGAGCTATTCCTGCTGTGTGAGACTAGCTTCCTTGCAGTACTCCCCAGGCAGCACAGCTGCAGGCTGTTTGCCATCTGGGCCTCTTCCTTAAGCCACAGAGAAGGTTATTTAAGTAAGGGGCAGGAGGGAAAGGCAGGAAAAAACATGATTTCCTTAATTCTAAGCAAATTTGACAGGCTGGGCTGAGCCTGCCCTGAGATTAGAACACAACCTGCCAGCCCTGCTGGTGTATCCTCACTGGGAGCGTGCAACCCTCTGCACATGCACAGCCCCTGTCAGTAGGCAGAGAGACAGTGGTGCCATTGAGCAGCCTGAGAGCACTGTGAGCTGACTGACTCTTCCATCCTGTCCTCTGCTGTGAATGCGTTATTGATGGTGATCACAGAGCTGAGGAACTTGCAGCTTGCCTTGTGCATGGAGGCACCAGCTGCGGGTTTACTGGAATGTTACTGCTGGCACCGGACATCCTCCCATCCTGGCAGGAGGGAGAGGCAGGGAGGATAGGCACGTTCAGACCAGGCTTGCCACTGCGTTGCACTCAGAGCTGAATTTTCCCTTGGGATTCCAAACTACAGCCCTGTGTTTCCCAGGGCTCCTGCACCCAGCCTTCAGTGCTCCCTCTTGTGCACTCTGCAGCAGAGCTCCCACCTGTGGTGTGGAATGCCATCCCACATGGTAGAGAGACTGTCTGTCTCTCTTGTTCCCTGTGCCTGCAAGGAAGGAGAGTCTGATAGTCATGTGGAGTGACATTACATCCTGTCCAGCTGCTGGGCAGGTACAGAGCCTTGGAAGACACAATGGGATAAGAGAAACTGTGAGCAGCAGTCAGTAAAAGACATAGAGAGCAGAGGCCTCACTTCAGTGGACCTATACCTGAACCTTTAATATAATGGAGAAAACCTGGCTCTTATAATGATCAGGAGAGGACAGTGTGAACTTTGCTGCAACTTGGGAAGCCACTGAAAGGAAAGGAAGGCAACAAGGCTGGTGAAGAGCCTGGAACACAAGCCCTGTGAAGAATGGCTGAGGGAGGTGGAGTTGTTTAGCCTAGGAAAAAGGAGGCTCATGGGAGGCTCTCACTCTCTACAAGAGGCTGAAAGAAGGCTGTAGCCAAGTGCAGACCAGTCTCTTCTCCCAGGCAATCAGTGACAGGACGAGAAGACACAGTGTTAAGATGTACCTGGGGAAGTTTAGGTTAGACATCTAGAAAAAATCTTCACAGAAAGAGTGGGTGGGCACTGGAATTATCTGCCTAGGGAGGTGGTGGAGTCGCCATCCCTAAAGGTGTTTAAAAAAAGACTAAATGTGGCACTCAGTCCCATGGTTTAGTTGATGAGCTGGTGCTAGGTCATAGACTGGATTGGATGATCTCAAAGGTCTTCCAGCCTAGTTAATTCTGTGACTCTGTGATTCAAGTTCTGCATCTGAAGTGGGGCTTGACTCTGCAAAGTGTGGAGGTGTGTTTTATTCTATATCATACATCAGGTCTGTGTTTTCCCATTTAAAGATCATATTTCTGTGGTTTAAAATGTGATATTGTGATAAAGTTAAGCCAAGAGACTGGAAATCTGTGGTGGCTTTAGGATGCCTAGTAGTGTCACTACTGTACCGTGAGACTCTGGCCACTCCATGTCCCATTGCATCTTCTGCTCTTCCACATTTAGCACTGCCCAGACCTAAGTGTTGCTGAGACCTTTCATCTCAGAAATAACCAGCAACACAGGAACCAGTCCCTGGCTTTTTCCAGCATGGAGATGTGTGCTCTTACTCTACATTGTAATGATCTGGCGTGATAGTGCACCATTAGGCATTGCAGAAAATGCCATTCCTCCCACATCCCAATGAACAGCTTAAAGAACAAGAATAAGGAAAGTTCATCTTTGTGATCCTCTTACCCAAATCAAAAGCCAGCCTAGCTAACAATCTCTCTCCTTTGTCTATTTCTTTGCTATTAGAAGAAGAGAAAGCCATAGGTATTTAGCTAGGAATTGCAGAATAACAAAACTACTGCCTAGAAATCTGTTCTTCTCATTCAACCCAAGATTACCAAATATACTATCTAGGAAATTACATAGCAGTTATGTATGGAGTCGTTTAAGATGCTGAACTCAAGAATTAAAGAAGTCTTCCTAAAGCACAAGATCAGTACCCAACATGTTTAGTGCTTGCTTTAATCTACAAGTATGTGTCTTAGTATGTGTCTGTGTCCTAAAAATGCTCAGGGCTGCTATGTCTTAAATTGAGAGGTGACAGTGAAAAGTGATGGGAAAATGGTGGAACTGTTGTCCAGGTCACAAGAAGGACAATTTCTAAATCAAGTTCCTGCCTTATGTACGGGGATTATGCCTATTCTTAAGAGTTAAAATTATTTTCTGCCCTCTGGCTTTACAGGGAGGAGGATGTATTGGTTGGATATGCAGAGATGCAGTTCTCAGGCTCAGCTCTTTCCCACCAGAAGCAGGTATGTGCTACACCCATCCCATTAATTAGTGCCTGCTCTGGGCCTCTTGTGGAGGAGGATTGCAGTTTAAAACAGCTCTCCATGTCATTGTGAGTGTTCTCATGAAAGTGCTCTGGCTTGTTAAGACATTCAAAATCAAATATGTGCCTGCCAGATAGAGGATCACCCCAGCTACAAATGAAAAATGCCTTAGATCAGAGCTTCCATCCCTATGCTCAGGTGTGCTGTAACTCTCAACAGAATCACATATTTCTGTTATCCCTCTTGATTTCTCTGCGGGATGCATGCCAAAGTCTTTTATTGTCAATCCAAAAGAGGATCTACACAGGAGAAATTCCAAAACAGCATAAGGGAACAGTATGCTTTTTTCTTCCTTCTCTTGTTATTTCCTCACATTAAACAATTCATTGACTTTATTGTTCTTGCCCGAGGCAAAGAAGCCTGGCAAATTTGAAGAGTATTTTTTATTATTAGTTAGGTGAGTTTACTTGCCAAGCATACTTTCCCAAGTTCTCTGAACATCCTACTCATCAGTTGCTAACAAAGGCCCCATTCACACACGGGCTACCAAACAGGTTTGCAGCATGGTTTACAACTGGCCAAGAGGGAGAGCTCTCAGGGCCTCCACTCTTTCTTCTGCCTTGGCATCCAAGGTCATTGACCATTAAACAGGACACTTAAGCCTCAGCAAGGAACAGACTTGTCTAATGGAAGGCTTAAGTGGAATTGAAATGCCTCATAACAAAATTGCAGTCCCAAAGGTTCCTGTTCATAAATGCAGTTGCCTCTGGTTTTTGGCAGAACACTCCCAAGTTACATCAAACTCAGCCCATTATGTGTCCAGACCTTATGCACATTGGTCAGCCCCGTCTGTATGCAGCCAGTAATTGTTCCTCCTCTAATTTAGTAGTTCCTCAAATGCAAGGTATGGGCTCATCTCCATCTCCAGTCCAAGGAGGTTTATTGTATATTTCCTGTTTTCCCAGGGAATGGCACAAGCACCAAAGCATGGAGGGCAGTAAGACTTTGTCCTACCTTC
The DNA here is from genome assembly GCA_013400215.1 of Cisticola juncidis. Classification (NCBI taxonomy): domain Eukaryota; kingdom Metazoa; phylum Chordata; class Aves; order Passeriformes; family Cisticolidae; genus Cisticola; species Cisticola juncidis. The sequence continues at coordinate 554,364 of VXBR01012335.1, forward strand.
TGGGTGAAGCTGAACCCAAAAGCTGAAAATAAGATTAAATCCAAGAATTTTGTAAAAGAGTCAGGGTGAGTCTGTAGATGACTCTCAAACAAGACTTTTTACAGTGAAGGAGGAAGTCAAAAGTCCAAGTGCTGCTATCCCAGCTATAGATGTGGGCCCTTTACCAACAGGAGCGCTCAAATTTTCCTGCAAGGCTCCGAATTTAGTCTGGAGTCCCAGCTGCACTGCAGAGGCAGAGTGACAGCCAGACTGCTTCAGGGTTCTACTTGAAATTACCCTGGGACAAGAAGTGGATATGCAGAAGAATGTGGGAGGGAAGGATCTGCTCAGAAGTGCTGTTTGAAGTTGAATGAAAGTCAACTTGTTGGTAACCTCTGCCTTGCTTTTTGATCCTTTTTGGCTCAAGCAGGAATTAGGTCTGAAGCACACAGATATGTGTTTGTCTGTAGCTGGCACAGACCTGCACAGGCCAAATAGTAAGAGCTGTTGCTGGAGCAGTCTAGCAGAGGTGATGTGGCTGCCAGGCCATGTCCCAGTAGGACCTGGGAGTGGAAGCAGAGAGGAGGTGAAGAGACAAGGAGAGCTGAGCCCTCCAAAGGAGGTGAAGACTCTCTTCCACTTTACACAAGTGTGGAAGTGAAGCTGCCTGAGAGTTGACATCACACTACTTTTGTGCATATGCTCTCAGTTACCTGGGGATAAAAGACCTACATCACACTTCAGGAGTGCTGAGAGCATGTGGGACTTCTCCCAGGGCACTGTGTTTGTGAGGAGTCCAAGACGAGAAACATTCCTGGAAACCAGAGCAGCAGAGAGTGAGTAGCCTGACACGAAGGTCTTCACTGATTGTGCTATCACATTAATTTCTCCAACACACCACACTGGAATCCTGTACAACCATATAATATTGTATTGCCATGAACAGGACAGTCCCACTCTTCCTGAGAAGAGAGAGTCTTCTTAATCAAATGTGGCTGGAAGTAATTTTGCTGAAATTTCCTTTGATAAACAGTTAGAATTTTTTGTATTTTTTGCCCAGGGAAAATCCAGTTTGACTGTTCAGAAAGCCCAGCCTGTGCAGCCTGCCCCTTCTGTGCCCTCCTGCCTGTAACACAGACTGAGCCTTAAATCCTACAATATATCCTTTTATCTGAATATAATGCATGGGGCAATGCAAGATGGAGCTGCTGGTAGAAGAGGTCATGAAGTTCCAGTGCACTAGCATTTTGAAAGGGAATCCTATAAAAAAACAGCCTGACATGGCTGCTGAGAAGGATCCTGCACTCTGTCAATGTCTTGGCATGGAGCTAGCAGGGAGTATGGGACTGGACACAAGCAGAGAGTGGGCTTTTTTTGGCATTGGCCACAATGAGTGTGGTTGTCCAAGGAAAGTCTGAGGGGGAGGCTGAGGGGATAGAAGAAGACAGACATGTTAAAGGAAAGTGTGTTCCTACATAATGAGACATTGTACCACATGTTTAAGCAAAAGGGAAAAAAAAAGAAAAAAAGAAAAGAAAAAGGAGAAAAAAGAAGTCCAGGGCAGTGACAGGATTTCCCCAGCAATGGGGTTGAACTGAACATAGTTTTGGCTTACCATTATGGCCTATTGTGTCTTTGTAGGCACAGGGATCTTTCACTGGACCAGCTTTTGTGTCAAATCTAGCTGCAATGCCTGAGTCCCCCAAGCTGCCTCTCATCTGTGAATCAGCTTTCATTTGTTTCTACCCATGCAGCTGCTATTTTTTATTTAGTCTAATTTTAGCATATCTACCAGCAGCTGCAAATGTAAATGGTCCCCTTTGGTATCCAGCACGCCCAATTGAGAAGTGGCCCACATGAGGTATGTTGGTTCCCCCCACTCCACATAACTTTAAAAATAGACAAGTAATAAACAGTTTCTGCAAAGTATGATGTTATTACAAACTGCATTGCACAATTGTATGGGGTTTAATTTTTTTCTAATAAATTGTGGGCACGAATTTTAAAGTTACACACAAATATTTCCTTTCAGAACTGGGAAACCAAGGACTTTGTCCCTGAGCTGCCACATTGGACCTGGAAACTGAAGGTCACAGGGAGCACAGAAATAGGGCAGAAAAGCAGACTTCTGGCAGTAGTAATATTCTCATGTGATGGTGTGTTTACTTCTTAGGAATGGAAGTGGATCATCCAGGAGGAAAAAGGAATGATTAAAGAAAAATTCAGGTAGCCATAGTAATAAATATAATCTTGATAAAGAAAAATAATTAATAAATTAATAAATAATATCAATTAATGCTTAATGTTAAATTTTCATTGGTGAGTACCTGTCTTCCAGGTTCAAGACAGCATTAAGAACTCTCCTGGGCTGTCTGGGGGAATCGATATGTCACTAGGATTTTGATATATTTTTGATCCATTTTGAGCTATATGGATTGTTTTCCCTGCTGGCACTCCTGCCTGTGGCTGCATCCCAGCTCCTGCCTCCCCCCCAGCCCTGGCACACACCTCACATGTGAGGACCAGCACGCATTTGTCTCCTGCCAGCACGTGGCTCATGGTCTGCCAAGGGTTCACGCACACACTGGTGGAGTGTTTCACCAAAACCAAGCCAAGAACATGGAACCAAGAAGCTGTGTCCATACTTCAGTCCCTGAACTTCCACTGCAAGGGTAAAACCCCCTTTTATCCCACCTGCTAACACAGCAGACTGCTCCTTCACTCCTTTGCTCTTCTCTGCACACTGTGAAAGTAATTCAGAGGGAGATATCTTTTATGTTTAGCCAAACTCAAGATGTTTTAGTTGTTGAACAAAGTCTCTAACTTGATTTATTCTTTCCTATTCATTCAGCAGGAAAAAAATGAGCAATATAGGCCCTAATCTTAAGACTATGTCATAATGATGGCTTATTTGGGGGCATGCTTTGATGTCTTGGTTTCTCCCAAATATTTCCATTTTCTAGCCAGGAACTAGGCAGTGTGGAATGGCTATGCAGACCCTCAGATCAGCCCTATGCTGCCCTGCTGGTGTTCTACTAATCCTATTATGGCTCCATGCATGAAAAGAGAGACCAAACTAGTTTCTGTTTATTTTTGTCTACATGCCATGAGACAGATTAGTTGGGTGGGAGTTTGAGAATAACAATTATCAGAACATCAGTACAATAAAATTATCTTGTACCTTTTCTCTTTAGTCATTGTTGGATTTTCATGTTGAGTACTTGAAACCAGCAACCCAGCTGTGATCTCACAGACCACTGGCAGTCTTTGCTCATTAATCTTGCTGAATGGGAAGCAGAGATTTCTTACAGACAGAATAAGGTCTATCATTGATCCTTGTGAGGATGAGCATTGCACCTGGAAGAGACTGTGCCAGCTGAGGGAAGCAATGCCAAAATATCTGTGGGGTGAGTAGATGGGGAATTCATCACTCTTGCATGAGGACTGGGTTAGCCTGTGTTGTGTTTGGCCATCATTTTGGTAGCCTTTACTGACTGCCGTTTTATTTTTGACCACGAACATGCCACACACTAAATCTACTCCTAAATGTACCTGGCGTCAGAAGCAAACTAGATCAGCTTCTCTTATCCTCACAGGCTTGAACAGAAGGGTGACTTTTGCATGTGGTAATTTTTCCTTTTGATTCAAGTTTCAACATCATTACAGGATTGTCAACACCTGTCAATACCAGATCCACCATACTGAAAAGGGTGTAAGTATGACTTTGAAAATCAGCACAACAGAATCAGGCCTTCAGGTGTAAGTTCTTCACACTATTTGTACAATGCAAATGTCTCAGTCAAGCAGAAACACATTGGGTACTGAATGGTTTATAAGACTGATAACAAATGGTTAATAGTAACAGCTTGTTTTTCAGCCATACATCAGTATGCTTCCACATGCCATCAGGCAAATACCATTCTTCTACCTGTCAAAAGCAGATCACTAACAAATAAAGTACTCAAAACGTTACTGCAAAATATTTTTTTAAGTAATTTTACTAATTCCAGCTAATATGAGACAAAGCTGATACTTATATAATTCACTGATAGAAATTTTAATACAGCTGGAAAGAAACACTGGAGAAAACCCACTAAAATTCCTCAAAGATGGATACACTACTCTGCATTCCTCTATCACCTTACTGAAAACAGGGTCAGGGTTGTTGGAAATGTGAAAAAAAAATCAAGATCAATAGTTTGTTGTGGTTTGTATCCTTTTTTAAATTCATGTGATCCTATTTACTGAATTGCTAGTGACTTCTGCTTAGCCTTTGCTAAGGGAACCTTTCCCTTGCTGAGGCCCCAAAGAGTGGTGCAGATTCATGAGAGGAGAGTGATTAAGTCTAAAATCACTTCAGATGGCAAAGCCAGCTTTTTTCAGGATAGAAACCTTTACTCTTTAGTTTTCTTACATTTGGAGGATAGCTGTTGTCACCTCTCCCAGCTCTCTCTGTGCTGCAGGGACCATCCTGCACAGGCTCTGGTCTCCCAATCCAGGCTGTGAACTACCCAGGTTGCACTCTATTTTCATGCATCACCAGAAGCCCAGGCTTCACACAAGTCAGCCTTAGGTGGCTGGTAGGCCCATGGCTCTGCAGTTCTCATAGCTGGGCTGAAAGGCCTTAGAAGCTGCTGAAGAAGAGTGATGGACCTCAGCAAAGCTCTTGTCTTCTCTGATTCCTCAACCCCTTCATCTTTGCTGACAGAGCTGCCACATGGGTGGGGTCTGCCTTGCCAGCACAGGGGTTTTGTCTGGGGACAGTGGAGATGGGACTCAGTGCCTCATCTTCCCTACAGGATACATCCTTCCTTTTTTGTGCCTCCCAGAAACTCAGTATGCCCATGTGTGCTGGGCTGGCTGGAGCCCTGCATCTGCACCACACTTATCTCCACAGCAACTGAGCCCTCCCTGCCTGTTCCCCCCCCCCCATTTCAGATGGTTTTACTACCTCTCACATCATGATCTATGAGTGAACATCTCTGACATGGTTTGCAAAGAAAAGGTGCTGCATGCTCTCAGTGCTACTGATTTCTCAGAACAAAGCTGCCTAAGAACACAGGGCTCACATCATGTACAGTAGACATTTCTGGCATAGCTTTTATTGAGGTTAATATAATATTCATAACACTGCTAAGGGACTGCTTGTTGGACAAAAGGATTTTGCTACTGGCATTTATCTATAGAAAAGTTTTTCTGTTTTATGCCCACATACTAGCATATAATTATAGTAATAAAGTCTAGTCCCTCGCTTGAAGTGACTGCTGCCAGTATTATGAAATCATGGCAATGGTTGTAAAAATAAAAGAGGTCATAACCCCTCCACACACACACCCCCACTCTGTAGCTGATATGAAATAGCTTTGGTGGGAAAATGCAGACCTTTAAACTTTCTCTACCAAACTCAATGCATTCTGTATTTAACTTATCCTCTAAAACAGTTTGTGTTATAGGAATTTGAAAACTGCATATAACCATGGAAAAAGTCTGTACTTAATTAGCTACTGAGTTGAGCTCAGTTTAAGCAAAATAACAACCATTTCTTTGTGCTAACTTTTTAAAATTATATGCATTATATGCATCAGACTGTCCTTATGCCAAGGCTATTCAAGCATCAACTTCTGCTTCACTGTTCTAGTTTTGGCAAAGAGAAGCATCAGGAAATGTCTGTATGAAGATGCTTTTTCATCTCTACTAGGGAAAGAACATTACTTTCTCGGGGAAAAAAGGCAGCTATCTTAGAATTGCCATAAACTCAAGCACAGTATGTTACAAGGTTCCAGGTGCCTCATGGTAAAACAGAGCACAGAGTGGGAGGAGAGGCAAGGACAGGTAGAAAAGGCTGCTGCCATATTCTTTACAGACACTCTTTCAGGGACTTCTGCAGAAAATACTGCTTTTTCCCCATTATATATACAAATATTAGATAAAAAGTGTTAGGTGACTAATGCACTAGCCATGCAAGAAGGAAAAGCAGAGGGTGCACAGCCTGAGCCCTTGTATGTCACAGCAACACACAGAAGGCAACACCCACATGCAGCACCTGGGACTGAGCTGGGCTGTCTCTTGCTGCTGAGCATCTCAGGATGAAAAGCTGTACCCAGGCCTTTTTGGTTTTTTGGGGGTGGGTTTTTTTTGTGGGTTTTTTTTTTTTCTTTTTTTTCTTTTTAGAATACTTTCATGGTTACCCAAAGTGTTTGAGCTAGTCTGCTGAAAGAAGTTGAACTTCTTCAGGTGTCAAGAGTAAATCGCAAAAAAATCATGCCCTGCTTGTAAGTCTTACTCCTGAGATTACTTTTCACTCAAAAAATTGCAGCTTCAAATTTGGGTCTGTCCAAAAGATAATAGACTTGAAGGTTTAGTCAGAGAGTAAGAAAAGGAATTAAGATGAACTAGAGATAAATGAAACAAGCACAAGACTGCTGCATTTGACAGCCTCTTCCTGTTCCCTCAGCTCTTCATAGTTTGTGCAGTGTCAGAGGAATAGAGTGGAGACAGTTGAAAAGTACAATTCCCAGCATGGCCCTGAGCAAGCTCTCTTGTTTTGTTTGCTTAGCTGAGGTCTTTGGAGCCAGTGGGAAGATAAAAACAACAACAAAACTCTCAGTTGTTCACTCTTGTTTACTGGAAGTGGAAAGTAAAGAAGAGTAAGCACTGTAGAGAGGGAGAAAGGTAGCAATAATAATTTACAGGTTGCCAAAGGGGAGAAAAGAAGTTCAGAAATGGTGATACTGGACATAGGTTTTGAAGAATGCTAAGAATGATGAAAAACTCAATTGAATGAAAAACTGGAGACTTCTTAGATTTTTTCTCCTGCTCCTGTGTCTCATTTAAGAAGAAGACAATTCAGAAAACGTGTGCACACAGGGCATAAACAGGTTAAACTTAGAGAACAAAGTCAAAAATATGGTGACAGATCCTGTGCTTGTTTATCCTGGGGTAAATCTTGAATTGTCCCATTGGGACAGCTCTGGGTTTGCCTCAACATGACTGAAAGCAGAATGTGGCCCTTGCACAATATGTCCAGATGTTCCTTTTTTCTATGATGAAAATGTGAGAGTTTCAAAGAGATCTCTCTGACTGATGAAATTCACAGCCTCCACCCTCTCTCCATGTAGCTCTACTTAATTCAGCTGGTTACACCAGAGACAACTAGACTTTTGGCTCACTGAGTATGTTTTTAATGTTTTACATTGCAAACCTACTATACAGGTTTTTGGTGCTTGAAATTTAGCGAACCAAAGCTATCCTGGTGCTTTTACAAAGACAACTGGCCCAAAGGAAACCTTTCTGATGTCTAGAACAGCAACAATTTCTTTTGCTTCTTGCCTTGTCCATAGACTGCAGGGGCTACCAACAACTTGCAGAAGGGAAGGGAATACTCCCCTTTTTCTCTTGGGCATTATGCCAGCCACAGATAAACACCAAGTAGAGAAGTAATTGTTCATGATTTGCTGCTGAATTGCCTGGTATATTCATAATTTCAGCTGTCTCTCACATTCTATTTGGCTGAATGATCTCATTTTGCACAGATTCCTTGCACTTAGTAAAGAATCCCAGAGATAGAGAAAGGATCCATCATTTTACACTCCCATGCCAAATTCTGGCAATATCTAAGCAGGTGCTCAGATATGCTGGATATCCAGAAAATCAAGAATTTACAAAAGAAGATGGATAGTTGGTTTGACTCACTGCATTTTGTGGATGTGTTCATGTACATTGCAGGAGCCAAATACTGTCCTAGTTAAAGAGTGCAGAGGATTTGGTGAGAACAAAGGGGAAGGGAGTGGGCAGGGATGGTAAATGTGTGTAATCCTGCCATTTTCTTTCCCTAGAAAACCCTCCACATTTTGAGGCTGAGGGGGTAATGCCTAGGAAACAATGGTGCCTTGTCCTGCTTGGCAGTGCAGACAGATGCCTTCTCTACTTCTCAGTGAAATGCCAGGGTGTGGTAAGCTCTGCCTGGGGCCAGCTAGACCTGTCCATGACTCACAATTTGCCCACTGTGGTGTGGCTGTCCAGGGATATGGCACAGCTGGAATGGCTGTATGGTATTCACAAACATCCCTTACCTCCTTACTCTGACAGTATTCCACTGACCTTCCCCAGCAGTCAAGACCTGCTCTGACACATTGTTGGAGTTTTGGCTGGGCAGCCAAAAAGCTTCTGCTGTTCTTCTGTTGTCTTCAAAGTAAAATGATCTCTGGGTGCCTTGTCTCCCATGAATCCAGCTGCAGAAAGAGAGGACCTAGTCCCCAGGGTCAAAGAGTCAACTTGCCTACCTTCACTCAAACTGCATGACTGCTGGCACCATGCTAGTAAGAGTCCCCTTTGCTCTCTCACCAACTTTAGCCATGAAAACTTCTTCATACTTGATCATTTACAACAATTACATCTGTAGGGTCTGATCCTGCAGTATCTGGGGCCCTTTATGACCCTCAGGTTGCCTTTGCATTGTACAGGCAGTCACAGCACTGGTTATTCTACTCCCAGGTTTGACCAAGTGAAGATAAAATCCATGGATGGGCTGTGGCTATGAGGTTCAACCCTGCTCCCACAGAAGTAACACTAATTCCAGTTTTCACAGCAGAAGATATCTTCCACAAAACTGTAACTTCAACAAGCCAGGGCATTATTAAAATCCCTAATAACAGATAAAGCATGGGGGTCCATCAGTGAAATGATTTACCTTTCTTGTGTTGCTGAAAGAAGAATCCTCTCTGTTTCTGGTTGCTTTTTTCCTGGAGAACCAGTGTCCCTTCCTGCTGTGCAGGGTGTTCCTTTGGTTTACCATGGAGGACCTACACTGTAGCATGGTTGCTTTGTTGTCTGCAAGTTCTGCTGTTGGAAGGAATGGGACAGGCAGTGAGCTCCCTAAAAAATTCCCTTGGGTGAGCACACAGCACCTGAAATAAGTCCTCCATACCATTGCTAACCTAATTTTAGCTGCCTAATGAGGACATAGCATTAATACCTTTGCCCAGAAAAATATCCAGATATCCAGTGAGAAAAGTCACCCTTGGGCACAGACTTTAGATACACAACAATGAGACACAGGAGGGGAGACAAAACATGACATTGCCTTTGGCCAAAATCTATTTCACAGGGAGATGTTTAGCAAAACAACAACCATCACCACCACAGAGCTCTCTGGTTTGTCATAGAAAAATGATCACACTGATTAGCCTTGAAGTTAAAATCAGAAAAAGAATTGTTTGGATCAATTCTTGCTAGCAACTGAAAAGAGACACATACTTCCCTATATGGTAAAAATGCAGCTCACATTCAGCGGGAAAATGTGGATTTTATTTTCTTCAGTTACAGCAGTTAATCCTGTCAGCTCATTTTAATAGTGTTTTCTATAAACCCATTCTGATCCAGATGTGTTACGTTAGTGTGCTCTTTCCAGGGACACTGGGCATTTATTCCACATTTACAACACATTAATGATGCTCAGAGAAAAAGAAGAAATTCAAAAGCTATGGTCCAATGATTATTTTTAACATTTTCCAGTATAGTTTTCAAAATGCCTAAATTTACTTTATCTCTACAGGATAAGGCTTGTCTGCATACCAGGTTTGAAAAAAAGATAAAAGATCCTGGCTTGACCTGAGGATGACCTTTCTGTACACAAGCTCCGTTATTGTAGAGGAACTGAAAGCAGCAGTGCTTAGCAAAACCAAACCAAACAAGCCCGAGAAGCAGGCGGAGGGGCTGGAGCTGTCGCCCAGCAGAGAGGTGGAGCTCCGAGCCCCAGCCCCTGCCTCTGCTCTGCCTCTGCCTGGGCACCCGGGAGCCAAACCACAGTGCAGACCTCGGGGGACCTGTGTCAGCAGGGAACCCCAAAGGGCCAGGTTCTTTCCCAGCCCCAGAAAGAGTCTACATGTGTCTAAATGCAGATCTGAACAACTGCGGTATTTTCTCACGTCTGCTGCTCCAAAGAAGTGTTCGGGGATTTCTTAGGTTTAGATTTTGGTTTTGGTTTGGGCTTTTGTTTGTTTGTTAGTTAGTTTGTTTGGGGTGTTAGTTATTTTTTTATTTTAGTCAAAGTTGCTGTAAGCCTCCTTGATTTCATCATCCTGAGCAGGACTTGTTCAAAGCAGGCTGCAACTGCTCAGAGATTGCTGAGGAATTTGGACTTGCAGTTACCTGCAGGAATTTAGATAATTATTCATCCTTTAAATGTGAGACATTTTTATACCCGTGCAGCTCCTAATTACATAAGGAGCATCAAATCTGTGATACCCTGTAGATGCTTTTTAATGAGTACTGTTATATGATATGAGGATTTTTCACACAGACATGAGAATATACTTCTGGTTTCCTGGCATTCTTCCCACATATAAACTATTGGTGCTTTGACTTTGCTGGGAGAAGCTGCTGACCATGCTCCTGATCTGCAGATCTCTGCTTTGCTCTGCACATCTCTGCTGCTTAGCAGAACAAAATGGGAAGTGATATTTCCCTTAAGAGATTTTTTTTTCTTTTAGCTGAAAAACAAACCGCTTTTTAAAGAACTGCTTTGTCAAAAGCTGGTCATGTATTTTTCTGGAAAATGAAAAGAGCAAGTCTCTGTGAAAGAGCTTAGAGATGAGGGAGTCACAGTGTATGACAGGTGCTCTGTGGTAAGGGCAGCTTCAGGGCATCTCAGTTTTCTGGTGCTGTGAGCCTGCTGGTAAGGCTGAACCATGTTCTCTGCAACACAAGGGTTTGGAAAACATTTCACAGTGCAGTCTCACCCTGAACTACTGCCCCAGGCCTGGCTTGCCCAGAGGAGCTGAGAGACCCCCAGTAGCCCAGCGAGAGGCCCAAGAGGAGGGCATTCTGCTACAGGGCACCTCAGGGCCACCCTTGCCCATGGGTGCACAAGTAGACAGGCAGAATCCCTGATTTTTATGCAGTTGCTCACTAGTGATGTGGTCAGGACCAGGCCAGAGAAGTCTCATTCTCACAGATGGCTCTATAAAGGTCCCCATGTCCAATTCTCTTTACAGGATTCAGTGCTTCCTTTCCCAAGGCTGATCCTTGGCCTCTGAAGATACAGGCAGATTACAGATGAGGAAGCCAAGAGGATCAACATGACCCTCTGCCAAGGACCTCACAAAAACAGCAGTTCAGCTTGTGCTCTGTAGGAGTGGGGTGGTCTTGCTGTGTCAGAGGTCCAGTGCAGCCGTCCAAGCCACTGGGTTAATTTATGTGCTTCCTGAATGAACTGTATTTTACTTTTATCAGCCATCTGTTTTTTAGGCTTGACATTGATGGTTTCAGTTTTGCTGCTAAAATGCACCTTACACCGAAGAAAATATTTCCTGTTCAGGTTCCTGCCCAAGTGACTTACAGAAACTGCGATGGAAACTCGTGCCCACGTCCTCCCACAGCTGCTTAGCGGCAGAAAAGCAGACGCAGCTGTCTCCTGAGAGGAGGCACACACGGTGGAAACACTGCCTGCCCAGCCCCTCTGCTGAGAGCCAGGCTAAGACCATCCACGGAGGAGGGAGTGAGACGGTCTCCGTGAGGCTGCCAGAACCATCTCTCCTGTGCGGGGTCACTCACCTGCACCGTGCCTGTGAGCAGACCCCACACCCAGCTGCAGGGCCAGCGGGACGCCTCTGCCACAACATGTGAGCAGTGTCCTTGGCCCTGGAATGTCCCCTGGCTGTGCCTGACCTAGCAGCACCCTCCCTGGGGCCATCCTGACCCAAGACACAGCACCTGGCCCTAGCCCGGCACCCACCTCCGCTTCCCGGCTATCCCTGAGCAGACCCAGCTCCTCCCAAGGCAAGGGCTGGAAGAAGCCATGGGGTGCCCCCCAGGAGGAAGGGGTCCGGGCAGATGCAGACAAAAGACTGTTGAAAGCACAGGGATGTTTTACTTCACCTAAATAAATAAAACAAGAGGATTTAGCAGGCAGTTTCACACTTTAATTGTCACGTGATGAAGCTGTCCCATCACGTTCAGGCTGTGTGTAAACTGTGGGTGATTTCACAGTTGTATCACTTCTATTTATTTCTTGCTAATATTTCTATCATGAGTAAATTTTCATAAATGAGTACAAAACTAACAGGGTTGCTCATAAGGCATTACTTCCCAACCAGGGAAGAGGAAGGAAGTCTAACAAGTCAGTGCACTTGGCATCAGGGCTACCAGTGAATGTGTTGTGAACCAAAAACCACCAGAGAGGTGCAACATGGGACTGAGGCATATATATGGACACTGCTACAATACCAGTGGGAGAAAACTTACTCAGACTCACACTTCAGTGGTTTATTAAGGCTGAGTGAATAATGTGGAAATAACAGTCAATAATTTAACCAGCTATTTTCTGAAACACTAGGAGATTTAAATTATTGAACAAATGTTGTTTGACTAATTTATAGCTGGATCTATAATGAGAAAAATTAATATTCAACCAACTTCAATGACAAATTATGGATATCATTTGAACATTTAAAGAGAACACAAAAGTATTGCTTCTTTCTTAGATATATTTATGCCCAGTGCCAAAGCTCTTCTGTTGAGGCCATGTTCCTGAGCACCAAACACATGTACCTGCCTTACACACCGCAGTATATGTGTATGCCATCACTGCACAGGTCACCACCTCCTGCTGCCATAAACATTCTGAAATTCAGGATTAATTCAGGATCAATGGTGATGTTTCTCCTCTTTACCTCCCTATTATATTGATTAAAGTTTATGCTAATTTTGCTGTTAGCTAGTTGACATCAGTGAGAGGTGTGAACACAGATGTGTGGTCATTCCAAAATCTGTTTATCCTAAATAAAGAATTTGGGTTTAGTTGTCACTGCCTGCTCTGACATTTATGGGAAGGCTGGATTCTGGGTGCAGGCAGGTACTGCCAGGTTGCTCAATAGCACACTAGATAACCATCTTCTCTTACAGACTTTTCCAGGAGCATTGGGCATCTAATTGTGACTAGAAGACTGAAGAAATCTTCTTTGAAGTCACTGCAATTACCTTGTCTGGACTATATTGTATGGCTATTTTTTGGTCTTGTCAAGAACAGACAGCTTGTAATTGATACAGAAATAAGGGAAGAAGGAGAAGAATAGAAAAGGAATGGAAAATGCCGTGGTAAGGTCACTGAAATTAAGTTTTGGATATGTGGAGAATATCCAGCAGATGAAGCATTCATCTCTTCATAAGATTTTCAGAAGTTCTTCCAAAGCAAACATTGAATGTCACAACAATAATTAATCAACAAGGTCAAGCTATTTCCTCCTTACTTGTATGTAGAGGGTGATATAGCTGTTCACACAGCAGTCTGTAAAAAACAGAAAGCAAGAACTTTGAAAAAGCAGCACTTTTGTGACATTCAATGGTTTTGTTCTTGAACAGGCAGCATTCCTTTTAAAACAGCAAACTGAGCAACACAGGAATCTACAAATTGTAACAGACTCTTGCAAAAGTACTGACATTTTATCTTAATGTACATCTGCAATTATAAAAGCTGTGAGAAAGTTGCAAAGTAAACCGCAGCCCTGGAGGACCTGGTTCTGCACATCTAACTATAGGAAGCTGACAAAACCCCCTTTATATGAATCTCAGAAAACACTGAAAATAAAAAATAGGGCTGTATGTTCTTTGTGTATCCAAGAAATTTCCCAGAAAGATTTCAAGTTTTACAGTTAGCTTTTGTACTGGAATAAAAAGAAAGATAGTAACCTTTGCAGTGAATGGCAGCTCTGTAAAAGCACAATACTGTGAGAAAACATATTATATTACATATTGCATCATGAGGTGAATTAATTAATTAGACAATATTAGTTTCTGTTGACATCAAGTATTCTTACTTTTCCAAATCAAATCATAGACAGTTTCACAATCAGAACAACATGTTTTTCATAAGAGAAAAAAGGAGGTAATTATACTTTAACATCGTGTCCTCAATTCTCAGGTTGTATTAACCTGCATTTTGTAAGACATTTGGGGAATGGATTTTACCTTGGACTATCACCAGCTAGGACTTCCTCTACATTCAGAGAATTATGGTTTCTAGAAATGCTATGCTACTAGAAAAAACAATCTGTGTCTGAGCTGTGAATTAGGTACTCTATCCTCACCAGCATAATTTATTGGATAAATAATGTGGTCTGGCAGACAGAGAAAGGCCTGGGTTATGTGCCTGGTTTTACTACCAGGGTACTTTACAAATACTCAGCAATTCCATAACCTTCCTGTCCTTCTGCTTCATGAATAAGGACAATAATAATTTCTATTTTTAGGAGTATTTCGAGCAATGGGTAAAAGATGCTATGCTTATCCTAAAAACAATGATAAGAAATACTAGTATAGAAATTTTATTTTAAATGTTTGCAATATATATATATATGCAGGAAGGAAATTTCCTAATTAAAAGATGTAGTAGGATTTAGCTCACACAGCAGAGGAGGTTTTGCACAGTAACAGTTAGAAAAGTAGAGCTAGAAAGCTCTACATTCCCATGTAATTATAGGGACATAAAGCAATATCAAACACAACCACAGCATCCCAGACAGCATTTGTACACCAATAAGGACATAGCCATGGGGAAGACATGGTTGCCACAATGTTCCTAAGCAACTGTGGCAACTGCCTCTGGAGTTAGAAAACTTTTCCTTTTATCTGCCCATGCAGACCTTTAGTTAACTTAGTTAAATCTTATCCCACTCATACTGAATTTGGCCAACAGTCTATTCTTGGGTTTTGCTCCAGTTACAGCTAGTATGTCCCTTTCCAGCACTCTCTTTTTGAGTCAGAAAAAATTCAGCTCCTCACAAGCTGCATTTTCTCTTTTTGCTCTCTGAACTTCTTTGGATTTTCCTGTATTTGTTTATAACTTTAAGTGCTGAGTCCAAGTGTGGAGATTTCCCTTTAGTTGAAAAGCCTTACCCAAGCAAATACAGAAGAATTGCCTCCCATGACTTTCACATGATAGCCCTAATAACATTTAACATTATAACTGGTGACATTTTTGTCACAGCCTTTTGCTCTTGCCTCCACCCCAAGCCTGATGTCCTACACTAGGACTACTGCCTACTCGCTTTCTATCAGTACACTGATCTCTACTTCTTAATATATCACAGCTGTCTTTATTCAATGCCATTTTTTCAATTTTAGTCCCATTTTCAGTCTAGAAAGGTCTTCCTTTTTTAATTATTATGTTTTTATCCTATCCTCCAAAAGCCTGGCAATCTTTTTCAGCCAATTTTGTAGGTGCATTCTTTATTCCCTTATCAAAATTATGGCCGAAAATACTGTATATAGAGAGTATTCAGGTACAGGTCACTGTAGGCATCAACAAGATGTCAAATTGTTAATGACACTTCTCTGAATACAGCTTTTTGGCTGATTGTGGATCAAACATTACACACTTCATATGTCCTTAATTTGCATATCAGAATAAAAGTTCTTTCAATTGAAGCCTACTGCCATGTTAAAAATAAGGACGGTTTTAATTCTATTTTCATAGTATATTAATTTTAAAGAAAGCCAGAAATAAAATTAAAGAGTTAAAGTAATCCATTACTGTTTGTACACTTAATCACAAATTTCTCCTGCCATAAGTGTCTGGTGCTTCCACAGCCACTGAATGTTTAAGCTGATTTTCATGGATGTGACTATGTTAAGATAATTTTTAAATGTAACTTGTCCATGGATTTAGGCTGGCTCTCATTTAGAGCTGCCTGTGTCTTTAATCTTTATCAATCTCTCCTGGGGCATTTAGATGATGGGGCTTCCATCTGCATTCCCTGACAGCAAAACCTTACTCTCAGAACAGCAGCCCCTCTCCTGCCTCATGAGCACAACCTGGTGTATCTGCCTTCCAAAAATTCCATTTGGGAGCTGTGACTGCATTCATCCCAAAACACTCTTTTCATCACAGCATCATCCGTTTCTACAGGAGTTACTGCAGCAAGCAGCCCATATTCCTGAAGGGAGAAAGATTCCTCTATTTCTGTATCCCAGTGGGGATGATGGGAGTTGTCAGGTGCCCCATTTGCCCCAAGGCTTGATGACAGGTCTGGCCAGGGAGCAAAACTCCTTCCACTTCTGGCCTGCCTTCAGCAGGACTCATGCTTATCTGGTCCTGTTAGAGTGAAAAGAATATGAAGCCTCTTCATCTTCAGCAGCACCAGGTGATGCTTGACACTGTGAGAAAACAGGAGATCAAGATAAAAGTCCTCAGTCCTGCTTCATTTCCATGAGCTGTGGATGCTTTATTGCTCTCACTGGATGCACTTTGCTTTACAGAGCTGTGGTCACACAACATGGCAGTGTTGGAGCTGGAGGAGGCAGAGGCAGAATTTTTTAGTAAAATTCTTTCCCCCTTGCAGTGCTGCTGTGGTTTCAGCCTGCATGCAGCTGCCCTAAAATACATATAAAGCCATCTGCTTGCCTTTCCCCTTTAGATCTTGCACAAAACATCTAAATGGAGAATCTGACCACTTTTTTGCACTGATTTAACAACTGGTGAGGTACTGGAGAATCAGGGTCTTTTTCAAAAATATATAGTTTGACAGCAGTGCTGACATTGCAACCCTGATGTGGTAGGTACAGAGCAGCTTATAACATCCAAAGTGAAATCATCACACTTCCATGCTGAGCAGCTAGTGCTAGGCAAGTGTATATTCATCTACCCCAACCCTTCCCTGGTAACAAAGAAGAAAGACACACCTAGAGAAAACAATGGAACAAGCTGTTTTTGGATATTGTACTAAGACTAAATGCCGCTGCCTCTGCGGAAGACCTTCTGAATGTTGCAGCTGAGTCAATAATGTCTTTTCAAATCAGCTTATTCTTTTGCAGGCAGTTGCCCAGGACAAGGCCTGGAGCAATCTATCCCAGCCTATGGAACCCATTTTCTGCAGGCTTCTCACTCCTAAACACAAGGTAAACTGTAGCTGTCTCTGTGAATGCAAAAAAAGTGAGCATCCTGCAGAGGACACATAGAGACTGCCCTTGGAAGGACAGCTCTGGGATAGAGGAGCCAGTGCTTCTCTCTGCTGTTGTGTGGAACTGCTGAAATCTATGTGGGCTGGAGCCTGAGCCTCCCCACACCACAGCAGTGTTCCACTCTGAAGCAGCACAGGGATGCAAAGGCTGCCCTCAAGGATCCCCTCTGCTCTGCAAGCACCTCGGATGCTGCTGCGGATCAAAGATCTCAGAAGGATCGGGGGAGCAGCAAAACAGCATTTTCAAGTGGTTTGCTAGTTCTGGACATGCAAAATTTATCTTTAGTACAAGCAGATCCCACATGCGAGTGAGATAACTGACCAGGGAAGTGCCAGTCAGTAAGTTTGAATATTTTGCCCTAAGCAAAACTAACCATTAGACTGCTCCAAAACTCTTCTCTTCATCATGTTTTCTCCTCTAGCCCTATTGTTGTTACATGCATTTCTCTAGAGGCATCCAAAAGAGCTGGCAGTTCAATATGCCCTTTAGATAGTATATGATAAGTGTGATGAGTTTTTGGGTTTGCTGCTTGTGCTTCCTGCAAACCTGCTCTCTTTTTCAGATGTTTTAGTTGTCATAGCTGTCTAATCAAGGTAGAGGAAAACAAAACCACTTTGCAGTCAGTCACAGATGGTGTAACACAGCCATTTTAAGCCAATCTTTCTGCCAGTGCTGAAGATCCTTGGACATTTGACAGTGTTGAGATCTCTGGCTGACAGAAAGAGGAGGTAATCTCCCAGGCTCCTTCTAGCCACATGGGTCTTGGATTCTTGTGAATAACAACACTGAGTAAATTCCTAAAGGCAGTTGTGCTGTGTGCACTGATAAAGGTGGTTAATTCATGAGACTGCCCATTAATAATGAAGCAGAGTATCGCTATGGAGAGAATATTGTATTTATTACCAACAACTCTCCAGAGATCTGTGGGGTGTAGGATTCTGCTTCCTTTAATAAATAATATATAACTGTTATTTCTGTAATATTCTGCAACTAAATAAGATTTCATTTAACCATTTCTGCTCATCATCTTTCACCTGCTATATTACTGTTGTAGTTTGTTTAGAGAGGATTACTTATCTCCCCTTACCTGCCACATAAAACAGCATCTTTTATCTTGACTGCTATAACACTCCTTTTTGTGAAGGGATAACATTTATATTGCACCTGATATATAATCCAGTATCTAAATGAAAAGCTGAACTTGGGCAATACATCTCTGATCATTCATCACAGTCCTGATTGCTTGTGCACGTCCCTACTGAAGTGCATATCTTGCTTTACATTAACTCAAAGCAGTTTCCTCTATCCCACAAGAGAATTAGCAGTGTTTAAGGACACAGAGCAGGTTTTATCCTGCATAGACATTTCCAGTTTGAGGTAAGGCAGAGGTATATGAAATACATTCACTGAATAATTTGGGCCATGCTGTGTAATCTCATTTGGATCTGGATATCTGCAAGATTGCTATGTTGTATGTAAAGCTCAGTGGCAACTCTAACCTTACAACACTTCTCTGACATGAGTAGGATAGACACGTGTCTGGAGGAGGAACCCAATAATTCCCTTCTCTGAAAATGGGGTTTTCTTTAAACCTCTGATATGCTCTGACATGGTGTCAGATTCTATCAAAGCATTTTCCATAAACCAATTTTGCATATGTGAGAGGTGCTGTCCATGACAGGCTTAAGGCTGAAATATTTTAATTATTCAAACATTTAATTTATGAGTTGTTTACAAATATAAACTTCAATTCTTTTGGCTTTCCCTGGATAATCCAGTGTATCTCCTCCTTTCCCACATGACTAATTGGCTGCAGCCTGAATATAGACAAGGTCTGTGTTCTCTGCAGTAACACACAAGGCTGTTATCAACAAAGAAAGTTCTCCTCTTTGGTTTTTACTAGTGTGGGCTCAACATGAAGACAGAGAATGCTTAAAATTCATATCCATGCTGTTATTGGGAAAGTGATTGTTAGAAAACCTGAAACTAAAAATTGTGTTATTTCTCATCTAGTAGTTGATCCAAATCCTTCTTTAGGAAGTTGAAGAACTTCTGTTAGCATAAATGCAGGCTTTCCTCTGTCTCCGTTTCTGTCTGTAAGACAGGACTCCCTTTTTCTGCTGATTTCTGCTTAGGATAATGAGGGATTCCTCTGAGTTTCACCCAACGAGCTTTTAAATATTCCTCCTAACTGAAACATGACTATTAGTTTCAAGTTTCTTGAAGAAAACTGTGGGGAAAAAAATTTACTTAAACAAAATAATTAATGACATATAATCGTGTATTTTAAACAACTACACATCATAAAGTTGGACATAGATGTTGACAATGCTCAAACCTATCAGGCAATATTCAATAGACTCCAGGAATCATAATAAATATATAGGTCAAAAGTCAGCTGCAGTGAAGAAGCGTGCTTAGAGATAAAACAGTAAGTCATTATAACAGCTCACAAGTTTTCTGAGATTTATTTAGATCATCCCTTGTGAAAAGTGATGAGCCCAATCCAGTCATATCAACAGAACAGAAGGGTGTAAACCATAAGAGCAGCAATTGCTTTATGAATCTGCTGGTAGGGGTGCCTGGTGAGCTCTGTGCTGTAAACAGTCACACTGATGCAAGAGGGGATGGACCAGGCTCAGGGGCCCACAGCTGCTGCAAAACTTGCCATGACCATTTTGGGAAATCCCGCTTACTGCCTGTCTCTGCAGCATGCAGGCCTGCTCTGCTGATTCCCTCACACCTTGCAAAACAAAACAGGTACCAGGATAATGCCTCCACCTGAGACAAACTGCCTACATGGCAGGACAACACTGCATGGGAAACATGCTGCAAGCAGGAGTTCTGGCTACATGTAGGTGAATTGGCCAATGAATTAAACAAAGATCTCAAACTAGAGTTGAAATAGTGCCGAGGAGCTCCAGTGCTGCATACACTGGTTTCAGGTGACTATTTTGCAAGTAAACAGTTTAAAAAAAAACCTGTCTAACCTGTTGAGGCCCTTGAAATACCAAAAGCACTTACAGTTTCTGGCAAAAATATCCTTAGGCAACAGTAGCTGTGCTATCTTGCATGCCCAATAGCAATAGTCTCTCTTGGCTGGTGTCACTATCTAGGTACCCATCTCCTTGCCTGTGGCACTTTAGGATGCAGAAATTAAGCACCCCTATGCCTAAATCCCCTGAAGAGCATTATTTTTCATGCATACCAGGACACACCTAAGAAAAACCGAGAGTCTACATCTCCTCTAGTGAAGCAAATGGTTTCTCTAGCCCTCAAGGCAGCTAGCATGGCACATCCTGTGTACATTCATGGATTCTGCTCTCCTCAAGCTGTTCCCTGGGAAAGTGGTCTGCTGTGGGATCTCTGAGCTGGTCCTCCACCTCACCTGCTGCAGTCTGGGCTCTTAGGGGCCTACACTTTGCCAAGGCTCTCCAAATTGATCAGCATTATGCAAGATACTGCTCAGATCTGTGTCTGGCTCTGCTTAGTCTATTAGTACATGTCCCCTGTCCTGAACAAATCAGATGCTGGGATGCTTCTGGCTTAGCTCCAGACTGTGGGTTAGGGCATTTGCCTGGAAGTACCCTGTAGCAGTGTGGAGAGATATAATTCCATATCCTGTTTTGTTGCTCTCAAATATAAGCAGAACAAATAAATGGTCAGATTTCAGAGAGAGACTGGAGATTCACGTTTTTACTTTTGCAGTGCAGATGCAAGTGCACAGAGAACAGCACTTATGACAGAGGAACTGTCCCTGCAATTCTCTCCCCTGTTTCCCTAAGGCTGCCATTGCTGGTTGCAGATAATTTGATCTGTAAATATTGTTTTGAAATATTGCTTGTTTTTCTCCATTCACAGACAGATTAGAACGACAAGAACAGGCTGAAATAGGCCATGCTTATTCCCCACATGATGAAGCAAGGGTTCTTCTCAAAGATAATTCAAGCCTCCAGAATGAATCTCTGTTTTCTAAACTCAGGAAAGAAAAGTGTGAAATAGGATTTACTGTTTCAAGAATCCTGTTTAGAAAGGATTTTGATTTACTGATCTGAGGATGAAGGACTTGTGTGGAAGTCTCTGCCCTTCAGATTGTGGCTGGGAAGACCCATGAGCACTGTGAATCTGCAGGGATTAGCTTCTCCCTGACTGCTTGAGGAGCAAACTGCTCAAGGATCCAGCCTGAAGAACTGGGAGCTATTCATAGTCATGGCTTTTGGTGCTGCTATGTTTCAGTGTTCTGAAAAGTAGTTATGACAAAGAAAATTTGCCAGATCTCCAACAACAGCTTAATAATTATTAATTAATAATTAATAACTTCATTCTGGGCAGATGCATAGAAATACACTCTTGTAAGCTTTGCTCTCAACCATTTGAGTTGAGGTGCAACAACAGCAAAGACATGATGCTCACCGGTCTGTGTTTTAAGATCCTGGACCCTAGGAGATCAGTTTAAAAGGCAGATGGAAAGGAAAGGTGTTTGAGGACTGTTGAGGCAGGAAAATATTTAGAGCAGAAGAGGCAGAAGTGGAGAGAGGAGCTAGATGCAGGAGGGGGAACAAGCATGAGTGACGCACCTGAGAAATTCATTGCACTCCTGCCAGGCTCTTAGCTGGGCAAGATCATCAGCAAGAGAGGATGGGGCTGAAAATGCAGGGGGAAAATCAGTGAGAGGCGAGCACAGCAAAACGGCTGACCCTGGAGATGTGGGGACACAGCAGAGGCCAGTGCTCTTGTACACCACAGAATGCTGCACCAAGGGGTGCAGAGATAGAACACTCCTGGGTGTGTGCCCGTGTGTCAGCCTCGAGCTCCTGCAGCCACCTCTCCGTGCCAGCACCCTTTACTCTTTTTTCAAGAAAAAGAGGGTTGTGCAAGGCCAGTGTGTGTTTCCTCCAAATAAGGCCAGGGAAGGACCCCATGCACACAGCTGGGGCTGTAGGGCTGCCATGGCAGGTGCTGCTGGTGGTGGGCACAGCACAGGGATGCCTGCCCCTTATCCCTGGGCTTAGCTGCTAAGGTAGGAAAGACTGATGAGCTGAGGCCAGGACTGAAAGGAGGGTTGGTTGCCAAACCAAGCAGTGAAGTTGTTAGAGAAAAAAAATTGTCAGCAGTTCTTAAACAAATATCTTTCCTAAACACAATGCTGCCTGGATTGCATTGCTGTGAGCATGAGTGTATGTTGCTGACATTACCTCATGTATTTGCCTTTCAGAGGTTCAGGAAGATATGTGCTACATGGGTCTGAACTTGAAGACAGAAATCTCTCTCATCCTGTGGTTGGCATCTCTAGAAGGTACCTGATCCTCTGCAGAATGAGATTGCTGCTGGGGATCTTCTTCATCAGGGCCACAGCCACGTGTTTCAAGGGATGAACCACACTCTCCCAAGAGCTGAGGTTATGTGGCCAGTGAGTAATGTGGAATCATTAAGAGTATTCACAAGTCACTATTTAGCTATTCAAAGGTCTCAAAAATTTTAGATTACTTAGGCCATGAAATGCTCTGGCATTTCTGGAATAGAGTGTCTCAATTTGTTGCATGCAGAGGACCTTACTCCTTGAGGACTTATATACTCCCAAATGAATACTCTTAGATATACGGGCAGCAATATAGTTTCTCCTGTGCAGTGACTCTTGAAGCACGGAATCACCAGACATACAATTGGAGCTACTCTAGAATGATCCCACTTTGTCAGCTAGCTCTAATCTTCATCGATGAGTCACATTATGTGTTAAAATAAAACGTAGTTACGAGGGTTAATGCAGGTGATCCTTTTTCATCAGTGCTTCTGGAGATTCCACCACTGCAATCGGGACACCCCTGCCTGCCAGTCAGCAGCACATCTGCTCTGTGTGCTGCTGACCTTGGTTTCCCCTGCCTTGGCCACAGCCCCACCCTTTTCTGAGCTCAGGGTCCTCTGGGGTGCCGGTGGCTCTGCAGGGCAGGGCTCCCTGGGATGGGTTTTGGGGGGACACGCCGGGAGCTTTGCCAAGTTTGGAGATCTGACAGGGTTGCATAAGAGCTCTGGGTCCTCCTGGAGAAATAAGGGTTTTCCTGGAGTTCTTTGTTGCACAACACACAGTGATTAAGGCTTCCATGTTCTCAAAAGGAAGTGAATATTTTGCAGGCTACGTAAGGAAGAATTCAGGAATTTAGGAGGCTAGGAGGGAAAGAGTACATAAGCGTGTAATTGGGTGAAAGATGAAAGCCTTCAAAAGTTGCTCCAAATGTTGGAGAGTGAGAAAGTGAAATGGCTCCTGTTGACAGCAAATTCACTGGAAGTTTTAGTATCTGGAAGAGACAATGTGCAAAATTTTACCGGGTTCAGCAATCACCTTTGTTTAGAAAACAGAAGGCATTTATACAAGGAGTTAAAGGTTTCCAAAGATTTTGAATTGTCACAGTTCATTCTGAAAGAGTCAAGTGCTAATTTTACAAATCATAGAAGCTTTGCTTTTCCACTTTTTCTTTAGTAAAGGTTTTTAAATAGACCTAAGCACTAAAGAAAAGACCAGTAAATAAAAATACATCTTGAAGCAAAATAAAACATATCAGATAAAAAGAAACAAAATTTTTTTGTGTGATTTTTTTTTTTCAGGAAAACTGAAGATTTCCATTTCAGTTTGACCTGCTTTACATCTATTCCTGTCCATTCATCAGTGTGGTCATCAAAGCAGAAAGTCCTAGTACAGGTCGCTCTAATGAGTGAGTTTGAAATCCTTAGGAGCAGCCTGTATAGGAGAAGCATCTGTTATGTGAAATCCTGTTACTACTGTGATGTGTCCTCTGTATTGAGGTATTTAGCAAACCTTTTTATCTTTTGCATCTCAGATGCACATTGTTGTACCAATAACATTACTGAAAACAAAGAGAAGGCAACTTGGCCCATTATTTGATAACCAAAATTAATTGCTAAGATTTGAGTCCAGTGGTGGAGTATGGGAAGGCTTCCCATTCCAACACATCATTTCTCATGCCTCACATTAAAAACAAGGACTGAAAGTCTTATTCTTGATCCTTTTGCACCCTTTGTGGAAAGTACACTGATACACTCTCAATGAAGTATTGGAACAGAACATATTTAATTCAGACTGTGTCATTTCTGACCATGCTGCAGAGGTAGCTAAGTTGCAGTTGCAGTTCATTACCAAAAACAGTCCAGAACACATGTTCTGAAAAGTCCAAGGAGGAGAAACTCAAACATTTGAGTTTGAGCTCAAACTTTAACTTCTGGAGCAACCTGGTCCAGTGGAAAATGTCCCTGCCCAAGCAAGGGGGTGGAACTAAAGGATCTTTAAGGTCCCTTCCAACCCAAACCCATTCCACGATTCTATGTTTCTTCATAATAAGTACCATTGTACTGCTCAAAGTTTAATGAGCTTTAATAGTACCATTTGAAGGAAGGGTGTTGTTTCCCTCCACAGAAACTGCCTTGTGAATCTGTATAGAAATGTCCTATTCTTCATTCAGTGAACTAAGGCTTTGGTTAAGATCAGTTCCAGGAATGAATTTCAGGAATGGGGGGAAAAATAAAGCACATTTTTATGTTGCTGTACACACTGGGAAAATTTACTGAAATATTTCCTGTGACGATATTTCCATGTCTGTACACGGAAATCTTGTTAAAAATTATTTTATTTATTAATTACTATTTTGAAACAGTTATTTGGAATCAAGAAATTATTTAAATATATGTTAGCAGAAGGGAGTACTTGATCTTGGATAGTCTCGTATTGCCCTAAATTTTGGTTATGTGGTGGGTAGTACAATCATGAAAACAATATGCATACAACAATAATGGATACATTAAAATAGCATTTAAATTGGTATATAATTAATCAGAAATATTGGTTAGTGAGAAGGGACATTATCCTGAAATGAAAAGAAATCTTCAAAGAGAAGTGGGAGTTTAAGTCATGTGACATGTCTGAAAGACTATAGAGTTAATTTTAAGGCAAGAATCTGTAAATATATATAAATTGCTGCCAGCTGACACCTTTTAATTGGAAGTCAAACTTAAGAAATGGAAGAACAACCAATTTTAAATGTAGGAAATTGTCCTTTTCCTTTGTGTTATCCTGTGAAACATAGTATTATTACACTCCAGAGCTAGCAGGAATTTAGTATCTCTTACTTATCTGGGAACAAACACATGAGGAAGAGAGGGAAACTACTGAGCTTCATGGTACAAATCATCAGCTAAGAAGCTAAGAATAAAAGTATAAGGGGTGGTGAATGTGTTTTACATTTGCAAGGTTTCTTGCTTCCTGCATTGCAGTACTTACCCCTAGCCTCTCTCAGAGGCAGGATGCTTGACATGAAAGGACATCTGACTGACTTCTTGTCAGTTCCTATTGCCCTCCCCCTATAAAGAATCAGTGGATACAGAGCACTTTTGAGTGTGAAAAAGAGCCAAGATAGAAGATGTTGGCATGCTGTTCATGTGAGATATAAATATTTCCTTGTCATGGATAGAGGTTTGGGAGACCTCAGACTGACTGGAGACACCATGTTGTCACATGCCAGCCCCTTGGGAAACAGCTGGGAAGTCACCACAGAACAAATTACTATTCATGAGGCAAAACTCTCAGACAAAGCCTGCCCTTCAAGTTCTGGTGGCCCAGAAGGATACAGTATGGTTTAGGATGCTGGGGTATCATCTGCACAGCCGGAGGAGCTCGGTGGCACATGGCCAAGAGCCTGATGGCCACGTCCCATTTGAATGTGCAGAGATGGATTTTCAGCAGATTTCAGTGGACACAGCCTGAGTACTGCCAGTAAACACACCAGTTTTTCAACACATGGAGAGAAAGGGTGTGGGTGTTGGTTGGAGAAGCAGGGGGACAAGATGTACCAAGTGTGCATCAGGCACAGTATTATTTCTGACACAGTGCATGGGAGTTTCAAACTCTTAGGTGGTTGTATTCCCTGGACTTGTTCAGACCTGTGATAGGAGATATCTGTTCACAAATATATCATTATTTCCAAAGAGCACTGTACAAAGAGTAGCCCATGCATGTGGTGATCACAACCATGTAGCTGTATGAAGTCACCTTGGTAAAGTCTGGGCTACAGAACTATTATGTAATCAATTTTTCTTCAGCTTTCAGCTCAGCTTCTTCCAGGATCCTTCCAAGACATGGATCACTGTTTGCTTCCCAGTGCAGGAACACTCTAATGGAGACATGCTCCGAGCTGTCCCATCCACAGCAGAGATTGGGCATGCTCAAACAGATTCAGCTCCCAAGCCAAGAAACCCTATGGCTTCCAGCTGTTGATTCAGAGCCATGAGGTTTTTCTTTCTGGAGCAGCTTCACTGCTCCAGCATCACTTAGTGATGAGTATGGGCTAGCCAAACACTCCTAAAAGAGATGCATGTGCTCCAAATAAGGACAGAGGCAGCCTGCTTAGTGATAGCAGATGACAGTGTGGTACCTCCTCCTGTGACTTTCTCAAACCCTTGAGAATGGCTGCAGACAGTGTCTTCCTCTCCACACAGGAGAGTGGTTACCATGTGGTGGGTGAGGACAGGGAGGCCTCACTCCCCAGGGAGGAGACAGATTTTGCTGTAGCCCCAAGGCCTTTAACCTTTACTAAAGCACTCACATGTACTCTTGTGTTGCACCTGATTATCTACCACATGTTTTAGCTCTTTTTTGCTAGTGTTTGCTTTCCTTTCCATAAGCCTAGTTTGCGTTTGAGCCCAGAGCATGATCTTAGAGATGGCATTTCTGCAGTGCACATTGCTTGTCCACTGGCAATGCTGCAGAGACCTCCAGAGCACAGTGTATCTACAGCCTCTACCTCTTCCATTTCTAAGTCTTTATGTAAATAGGAAATTCTGTTTACAATAGCATCACATTTTTTTTCAAGCCACTGATCAAATCATAAAATGGCACAGGCTGAAGTGTAAGTAAATTCAGCTGGTTAAACACTCACACAGTTACATTTGTGGCATATTAAGTAGAGTATTTAAACTATTTGATACATTAATGACCCATTGATGTTTAAATACAAATATAATCTAAAACCAAATGAAGTGTCTTTTTATGTGCACATTTCTAAGAACACTCTTAGACTCATAAAGTGATTTGGGTTGGAAGAGACCTTAAAGATTCACCTAGTCCAAACTCTCTGTCATGAACAGAGGCACCTTCCACTAGACCAGGTTGCTCAGAACCCCATCCAGCCTGACCTTGACACTGCCAGGGATGGAGCATCCACAGCCTTGCTGGGCAGTCTGCTCCAGGGTCTCACCATCCTCTGGGCCAGCAGCAGCTCCTTCTCCAACCCCTCACCATCCCAGGAGCTTGGGCTCTGAACACCCCACACCCATTTCATTCCTGCATTGGCAAGACCAGGAGGGGACAGAGGAGTTCAGACACAGTTGCCAAAGTACCAAATAAGAGAGAGGGAAAGCATGTGTACTGTTATTTTTTTTGAGGTTTCTTTGAGCCAAACCCCTGATTTTTCGCTAATTGAGACTTATATTAACTTTATTTTTCTGACATCAAGATCAGAATGAGTCCTAGACTTCTTTAACTGCTTCCTCCTTAGAAGTATTAGTTCCAAAAGAGATACCTCCCAGTTCTCTGGAAGTTTTCTAGGACTCTAGACAGTATTAAATATAAGCCAGGTAACATACAGGCTTTTTTAAAATGTTCAGGAGCATGTTATCTTGATTTACTGATTTATTAATGACTTTGTAATAACTTCATCTTTCTATTATCCTTTCATATTTTTGCAATTAATAGTTTCATTGTTATTAATAATTTCAAATATATATAGTCACCAGCTGTAATATTCCATCATTGTTGTCTGTTTCAGTCTACAATCTTAAATGTTAATTTTTCTCCTGAGTATCTGCTGAAATGTGCATTAGGTTATCTGTTGTATTCTTCACTTTGTTAGCCTTTTATTTCATCTGACTTTATGTTTTTCGAGTTTCCAAATTTCTTTTCATTTTGCTTTTTTAAAAATTTCTTGCACTTTACTTTGGTAAACCTAGTTTTCAATCAGTGTAAACATTGGTTCTGATTATAGATTGCTTTTTTTAAGCTACACATATTTATAAATAAATATAGATCTGTTTTTAATCTCAGTTCCCTATTTATATTTTTTCTCTGACTGACGACTTAAAGTTATTTCCGTGTTGAATGGAATAAACAGTTCCTTGAAAAGCTCTCATATCTGTTTGTATTTATTTTATATGTAAAACATACAAAATACATACATGCTTTTTTACACATAAAAGGATAAAATTATGTGTCCTCATCACAGTTTTTCTAAACAAACCTTAAATTGTAATTTTACAGACAGGTTTTCTTTATCTGATAATATGAGATACAGAACTTCATACACTGGATATAACTATGAGTTATTGAAATTCCAGGGACACTGAAACACAGACATCATCAGACCACTAAAATTCAATGAGAGTTCACCAATCTCTATGACACAGGGTGGTATTTTGCTTGTTTAGTAAAACAATCTTGGAAAATACCCTACCTCAAAAAACTATTTGGCATATATTTAGCCTGTGGTGAAGAGATCTCTAGAATGACTCTAAATTTAAGAGTTTTAAATTTAAAACTTTTAAAATTTTTAAAATTTTAAAATTTTCTCCTGGTACCTCTAGCAGCTGTTAAAAAAAATCACAAAAATACAGAAAGAACAGTTGCTCTTAGCAAATGTTACCCAAATGTTGTAAATTAGGCATATGCTTAACATCACCTGTTAGTAAATGCTATCCACATGTTTAAAATTGAGCATATGTTTGACATCACTGCTACACTGCTGCAGGTGTATTAAGATTATAAATTGTTATACAACACTGTATAACATGCATGGATGATTAGGAGGACAGGTATCTCTGTATCTTAGAGTGTTCACATTTGTGGGCTTGCAGATAAACCATCCACTGCTTGCTCCCCACAGCCGTGATCTACCAAGGTGTCTGGAGATGTTCAGAAATGAAAGCCAGTAAATAATCCCATCTAATCATAGGCCATTGCTATGTTTAAAGGCCTTTCTGGTTTAGGGCTATAAATAGCAGTAACAATGTGAGTACAAGCCATCCAGATTTCCATCATTAAAACCTGCCACCACTCTTCTGAAGCAGTGCCTGTCAGACCTCATCTGTGTCCTGGCTAAGCACATCTCTAACTCCTTAACAGCCTTGTACTAAAACAGTTACTTGCTGAAAATGTTCCTTTGCTGAAATCAAAAATAGCAACAAATCTGATGCAGCATGAGCTGCTTCCATCAATATTCCTTGGGTCCTGGGATGAGAAGAATGGCAAAGAGAACACAGATACAAGCCCTGCCAAGAATCATGGATAGCCTGATGCTGAGAGCTTCACTTCACCTGGAGAGAAAAAACCTCCTGCCTTGAATGATTTACTGCCTCAAGGAGAAAAAAATCTTTCTAGGCCAGTGAACATCTAATTACTTATACAGTGTGAATCAACACTGTGAATCAGCAGGAGATAGTGTCTCTGGAACCAATTCCCAGTAGCAATCCAATGGAGCAAGGATTCAAACCTGTCTCCAATGCCCTGAAAGAATGCCTTGCTGAGCGAGTTACGGTTCTGGTGTAGGGATCAGAAATAGGTTTGCCTCCTATTTCTGGCTAAGAAAGTAAAAATAATGGTATGAGTGTTAAGAATAACAGATGAGACCCCTTTGTTGTAGAATGATAGGGCAGGAGTGTGAAAAGAATAAGTAGGATTATATCTCTGTTTATCTGACCTCTTGAAGAGTGTGGAAGTAAAGAGAAGACTGGAGAAGAACTGCATGCAAAGCAGAAGCAGATGTTCTCCTGGGCAAAATAATGAAAATGAGAAGTGAGAGCACCTGCAATGCTGTCTGTGCTTTCAGGGAAGGAGCTGAAGGCTTGAAACACCAGAGCTCCTTCTCCAGATAAACTGGATGCTCACTCAAAATAAGTAGGAAAGGAAGAGTTAGGGGTACTTTCCCTTTCCTGTTTTCTATCTTGGCTTGTTTTAGCCTGACAGAAGCAAATGAAAACTTGTGAAGGAGTCACAAGACAGTTCTGTTCCTACTGGATTTGGGTGACCTAAGGAAGCATAACGAAAGCATGGATCACCCAATCCATGAGGTGTGAGCCTTGGTGGAATGGGGGCCAGGGTCAGCCTCCCAGCTGGTTGCCATGCAGCACCAGTGTCTCCCTCACAGGCAGATCTGCCACAATAAACCTTACAACCCCTGTCTCTTTGGAGGATGCTCCACATTTCTGAATCACTCAAGACTTAGTCTAACTTGAAAAATGTTCAATGAAGGCAAATAATAAGCTCCAGAAACATATGAGTGTAAACATATGGTGAGCCAAGCTGCTTCTTATGCAGAAAATAGAAAAACCTTCAATGACATTTAAGGGCAAGCCTGACTAACACCCCACTGGCATTTTTGTCTGTACAAAGTGTGGACAGCAATGACCATTTAACCAAGAGTTAACCAAGAGGTGCTGTTGATCTAGGAGGGATGAAAGAGCAAAGAGCTGGTTTTCCCTGGCCTGTGGAGCCTCCCAGCATCACGGGGGCACTCCCTGGGGTGGCAGTGCTCTGGCTCAGCAGCGGACTCCGCTGGGACGGGGAGCACCCAGTGGGCAGGGCACCGCTGGCTCCGGAATGCCACGCTCCCGGAGCTCTGTTTTCCCAGTTGTCAGCTCTGTTTACAAATTGCCCACTTATAGCAAATCCAGCACCTGCTATGGACACCTCAAGCTGCCAAGTGCTTGAATGTGTCTCAAAAAGAAGCCATTCTAGCTTTAGTCTGCTGTGCTCAACTCGTTGGTTAAAGCAGATCCTCAGAATCTCTGAGTTCAAGTTGTTTCCAGCAAATCCCTGGAACTGCTTTGGGTAGACCTAAAATGGACAGTGTTCCCTTCCAGAACAAAATAACAGATCCTCTGGGCCTTGAACATACTACCCTCTGTAAGCACCATATATTTATCCTTTACAGCACTTGAAGATTCATTTAGACTGATAATTCAGGAAAAAAAAAAAAAACAACCAAATGAGAATCCTTTAAAAAATTAATCTTCTATTGTTTTGTTCAACTGATTTGAAATTTTGATATTACTGGAATATGGTAGTTATTCATTAATAACTCCCAGGTTTTAATGAAAATACCAGATGTATTTGTTCAAACTTGATCACCACTTCCTGTAACCAGCCTCCCTCAGCCTAGAAGTGCTCAAACAGCATCTAAAAAGTCAGCACTTGGTTATACACAACAGAAAATGCAAAAATCCTGTGCCAGACTCATTTCTGGGCTGGCCCAAGCGTAGCCCAGAATCAGCTGGGTCTGATAACAACCCAAGGACTGCTGCAAAAGCAAAGCAACCCCCAGGAAAAGTTCAGCTGCCAGTCTGTGGAGACAGAGATTACAGTGTTGCTAATAACCAGCTAAGAGGAAAGGGGAAGGGCTGGAAATGACATGTCTCCAGCTGGAGGAGGACTTTTGGAAGTCTGCACAATGCAAGGTGTTCTGGGTTTTGGAATTTTTTCCCTCCTCCCCTGTGGTCAGAAATAGCTCCAATTTTGTTGCCTTCAGGCATCGTACAATCAGCCAGTTTATTAGTCTGGTCTTTTGAGGAGGCTTGAGATGTACAAGGGGTGATTAGGCTCAGAGATTTATGAATTTTGATTGTTTTCCACTGGAGTTAATGAGTTGCTTCTGCATTTCTTGCTTTTTATGGAGTATAAATGGAGTAACTTGAGGCTGCCACCATATGACATGGGTTTTCCTTATGTAGCCAAGTCAGAATTCATACAGAAGTGAGCGAAATGTGGCCTTGAGTGCCTTGAATGTATAGATTTCTGATTCTCTCTAGACTGTTCATCTCTTTTGTTCCAGTGCAAAACTGGCCCAAAATGCTATTGAATAAAAAATCTTGAACAATAGTAGCCTTTTACCCAGGTCAGGCTGATTCCACAACTCACAGTGACCTTGGCCTTCAGGCCCTGTGGTGCTGCCTTGCAGCTGGAGCACACTCAGGCAGGAAGGGTCTTTGCACCATGAACAAGGTGGTCCTGGTGATCTGTATTCAGGGAAGCTGACACCCAGTGATGCTGAAGACCAACAGTCTAGAAACACTTCATTAATCTGTGAAGCTCACTGCCCCAAGATAAAAGGAGGTCAAGTGCTCAAGAGGACTCCAAATGGATTACCTTTTGTACTGCTTCTGCAAGCTTCTAATTGTACTTGACATTCACAGATGACAGAAGAGAAACCTTCACATTAACAAGCATTATCCAGTCCTTCCTGCTGTTAAAGAGAAAAAGAAAAAGAAGAAAAAAAATTTAAAAACAAATTGTCCAAACAATTTCTCAGGGGCGTCTGACAAGGTCCAGCAAAAGAGAAACTGTTTACCAGAGAGACACCACTGCTGTATGACCCCCTCCCAAGTGCTTCCCAAGTGCCCCTGACTTGCCAAGAGCTAAGCACAGGGGCAGGGAACACCACTGCAGCCAGCAGTGAGTCCTCATTGCTGCCTGGCTGGCCCGGGAGGTGACGACTGTGCAAATTCAGCACAGTGTGCAAGCAGAGGGTCAGTGGGACAAGGATTTGTGCAGAGTGAATGCAATAGACTGGCACACCCAGCCAAGGCAGCCACAAGCACTTGCACCTCGTGGGGGTGGTGGCAGTGTCAGTGTCCTGGGCCCATGACAAGGAGAGGCAAGGAGCCAGGAGCTGCCTCCTGACTCAGGGCATGTCTACCTTGCTGCAGCCCCAGGCTCAGGCACATACCTCAGAGGAGGCTTTGTGTTTGTTCAAAACACTGGTAAAATTATTTTAAATACATTGGAGAGGACTGTGTTGTTGTTCTTTCCCTCTAAAATAAAATGGATCTGTATATATTATAGGGACAATTTGCATAAAAACCAATATTTATGAGATTTCCAGGGTATTACTTGAAACATTGAAATAATATCATTTTAAGCATATGATCCAGACCTTAACACACAGTTTGGAAGGATGTTTCGTTCCTCTATTTATTATGCAGAAGAAATCTAAAAATAAATTCAGATATTTGAAATGTACTTTAGACCTTTGGTGCTCTAAATTGATGGATGTCTAGTTTTATTTCAGTCAATCTGACAAAAAGCTTTACACTGAGCACTTTGTATCCGGTTTTAATGTCACTCATTTTTGTGGTTATGTTTTCTGGATTTTTAAAAATACCATAAAAGTATGAACTTACTGGCAGACAACCCTTTCACACCACAAATCTGCTTTTCAGACTTCAAAAAACCTTTCTAAGCACTTAAAGAACTCTGAAATTGTATTGCTTTCTCTGAACATAGACTGGTAGTAAAAAGAGATTATGCAGATCTAAATTCACATTTTGCTGACAAATACAGGAAACAAGAACATCTGAAGCCTGAGAATAGCTAAGAATAATTGTCAGTAAAGAGATGGAGTCACACAGATAGGAAGCAATACTCGCATTGCAGCTTTAGGCAACTATCAGACTGAAATAGGAAGCCATAAACTTCCTACTGAACTTTCTGCTTCATCAGCAATGCTTAGGTTCACTAACTTAACATGTTCTTCCCTTCCCTTCCCTTCCCTTCCCTTCCCTTCCCTTCCCTTCCCTT
>VXBR01012335.1:588150-613212 GCA_013400215.1 Cisticola juncidis
CCTTCCCTCCCCTTCCCTCACCTTCCCTCACCTTCCCTCCCTTCCCCATTAAAATTGCTTTCTCCGTGAAATCCTAAAATACTCTATGTAAACATACATAGTGTGCTGGTACAGGTAAAAATCTTTACCAGAGTCTAGAAACCCCGGTGTTGGTGAAATCGTGCCCAGCAGTGAAGGCACAAATAACTGTTGCAGAGTTGCACATTTTCAAGGTCAAACTCTCCCAGTGTGTTTAGATATTTGAGAGGACACAGCGTTACTTGCCATCTTGTACTGACGTGAGAGATACCTGCCCTGGTGCCACATTGCCTGTGCAGGCATGCAGTCCTCCAAAGAAGCTGCAGCTTTTGGCTCAAATCAACAGTACGTGCATCTTAACACATTACTTTTGTTTAGGATCTTGGCTGAGAGCCCAGCCTTTGGGTCACCGAGGGGATATTGCACAGAGGATATTTTCCTGTATTTGGTAACACCAGATTTTCTCATAAACATATCAGCAGTGCTAAGTGCACATTTTATTTTTCATATTCTGTGTTTTCACATGTGCCCTCAGTGGATGGCATTATGTGCAGATCACCCATGAATGCTAACTTGCAATGGCTTCCCTGATCTCTATTTCTTCAGTTCCAGTTGCAAGGAATTTACTGATCAGTGTGCCCCTAATATGCACCTCCACTCAGCAGAGAGGTTTCTGTGCCATTTAATGGCATTCTGTGTCACTAGGGTGATCCTGCTTGAGCAGGGGGGGTTGGATCAGGTGATCCACCGTAGTCCTTTCCAGTCTTACCCATTCAGTGATTCTCTGATTGGCCACACTCTGTTGCTGAGGGTGTTTCAGACTGGAGTGGGTAGTCCTGCTCCTCAAACCTCCCCTGGATTTTGTCTGACAGTTTATCTGCAATAACTAATTCACTTTGACATTCTTTTCCCTTCCTTCAACCCAGTTCAACCCTGTGTGATATTTCCAGTCTATACAGGAATACAGTGATGCCTGGGGAGGGCTGACCTGGAACAGAGGCTGAACAGAGCTAGAGAATAATGTGGATATTTAATGTGAGGTCCCATTCTTCTTGTTTCTCTCTTCAGTCCATCGTTGTTTATATTTTGGGGCCTGAAAGTTGTCCTTGTTGTCCTTGGTCTTCAGCAGGAAAATTGTTTTGTCTACCTACTCTGTGAAGGAAGCTCACTAAGACTTAATATGAGACTCAGAACTACACCCCTAGGCAGCAAAGAATCTGAAAAACATGAAAGATAAAACTTAAGGCAGCAACAGCATCTAATATAACACTTAAATTCAACTTTCCTTGAAAGCAACAAGGAAAGAATCAGTTGCAGACATAGAACAGATACCATGGGTGATACACAATGGGCTGCAAAGAGCTGTACAAATGGTTCCCATGCAACTAAATGCCTCCTTTTTAAACAAATTAGGAGAATTAGTGTTGTAACACATGTAAAGACAGAAGTTTTCAGCAGCTTCCTTTTAGTGCAGTGGTCAGTTTCAAGACTGAAAGAAGTATTACAAGAAAATTACCAGACAGCTGTGTGACTACTGCTTGAGATAGGGGCAGAGTGTGTGAGATCAAGTCCATTATTACAGGCTAAATCCTGTTGTATTCATCCACCTTTTACAGAGTTTAGTCATGAGATGCAGCTCAAGAAACCTAAGCTTCCGAGCTGGCTTGCCCAGAAGCTGCCTGGGTCACCTCATACCCTTCAGTTCCCCAGAATTTAGTTTCACCATCGCTGAAATAGTGCTGACAGTGTTTTCTTGTGGTGCTCTATGATCAGTTGCTGAGAAAATGTATTTTGCTATTTTTTAGGTAAAAATCTGCATGACTTTTGCATGAGAGCTGTGTAACAATTAAAAGAAGAAGAGTGCTTTCCCTGAAGTGCTTAACGAAGGGCATGAACCTCTCTGAGGTTTAGGGAAATGCTATTGCCACCCTGCAGTCAGTGGGCAACTGGCCACAGGCTACCACTGCTGCTTTCTGATTCATAACCTCCTCACAGCACCTTCACACTGACACAGAACCCCAAAACTCTCTGGACACATGCCTTCCCACCAGCATCCTGCTGCAAGGTCCCATTGCTTCAAGCTGACCCTGATCAGGGTCGGTACAGCCATGGAATAAGGTGACAAGCACTGGCATTAGGGTTCCACTCCAAAGAGAGTTTGGCTACACTGAATGAGGAGTTCAGGGAGAGTCATCAGCCATGGCCAGTGTGACACAGAAGCACATGGAAAATGGGAGGCCAGGTAATCCATCTGAATCAGCCAGTGAGAGGAGAAGTGAAACCTCCCATGTAAGCAGACTCCAGCTGGTTATTGCATCTTGGCAGCAGAGTGAAATTTGAAAAACAGAGAAAGAGAAAGTGAAAGAAATTAAGATACGAGTTTAGATGCCTTCAGATCAGGATTTCAGATAGAAGACATTGCTTCCCAGCAGACAGCACATTCTAGAAACTATACTTCTCAGCTCTTCCTCTGCAGACTCACAAGTATGCAGCATGCTGACCTTCACCAATTTTGTTTTGGGTGACTAGTTGAGTCCCTCGGGAAGAGTCTGGGCCAACTCTGGACTAGTAAGTGCACTAAAACT
Organism: Cisticola juncidis; assembly: GCA_013400215.1. Lineage (NCBI taxonomy): Eukaryota > Metazoa > Chordata > Aves > Passeriformes > Cisticolidae > Cisticola > Cisticola juncidis. The sequence goes on from VXBR01012335.1 coordinate 590,754, forward strand.
ATCCATACACTGAAAGTATTTCCTGCAATTCCCAAGAGCTCCTTGCAAATCTATCTCCCTGTTAGCTTTGGTACACTTGACCACAATCTTGTGTAGTACTTACACATATTTCCTGGTGCACCTCAGCACCACAGCTGGTCTGTGAATTGGGAAGAGTTAAATAGAAGTTTTTTTCCCTCTTTTTCTTCTCCCTCTTCAGCTTTCTGGCTACTCATAAATGATCAGGAGGTCTTCTTCTAGAAGTGAAGTAATACAGCTAAGTCTTCCACAGAGCTTCACAGAGAAAATGCTATCACTATAATATTGCTTTTAGGGAGCCCTAGCTGCTGGCTTGTGGGAAAAGGAAAATAGTGCTATGTCCCACTAGCATGGTAAGAAAACATATTTCATTTTGGAGTAGACTACCATAAAAGCAAATACTAAAAATTGCTATATGAAAACCTCAAGGTATTCACCAAAACATTTTTTAATCTTATTTTTTTAAATGAAAATGCTGGTGTTTTTCTTCCTTTTATATATAGAAGACACTTGTTTCCCAGGATGCCTTTCTAGGAGTAAGCCTTTGGGATATGGATGGAATTTTAATTAGACTTATTTATTTATTTACTCTGGCTAGATACATTACAGGCACTTTGTTGCATTGTTTCTTTCTTACAGTAAGTAATCAACATTTTCCTTTCTCATACAGAATTTCATTCTTCATTTGGCAATAGTTTAAACATATCAGTATTAGCAATTGTAATCATATCCTGAAACAAACCCACTGATGTGCAAAATACCTCCTACTCTTCTTTTAATTTCAATTAAAAGTTCAGCAGAAACTCTTCCAGAAGGATACATAACCACAAGCAAACTATTTTAATACTGTAAGGACTAACACTCAGGCAAAGCTAAACACAGCTCACTGTAAATTACAGGGCAGATTTTCCAAGAGCATGAAGGGATATATGCAGATTTAACTGACTTTTTCACTAGAAGAAATTACAAAAAAAACACATGACAGGAAGAGAAGTCATCTGTCTAATGGTGAAATGAAGACCCAAGGTAGTGTTACTACGACTACAGATGTGAATATTCTCCATACTACTGTCCTGGTTCATGCCCATCTTTGCAGACAGATTTCCAATGTGCAGGCATAGACGACAGCAAGCTCTCTTAGAGAAAAATCTGCCATAAAAGATCAGAAACAATGGAGGAGTGAAGAGAAGTCCACTTGCAGGTTGCCTAACAGTAGCAGGGTAGTGCTCTATCTATAGGTTTACTGAGGTCAAACAGGAGAGAAAGCAGGCCCTGTAGGGCCACTACTCCGTGTTTTACATAAACAGATATTCCCGTGTCCCGACCTCTGGGCCCAAGAAGATATTCTTGTTCAAGGTCAGAAGGAAAACAGAAGATGTAAATAGAGCCTAGCAGTTTTTGAAGAAGAAAGGCCCTAATTACATGGAGACAGACAGACAGCCTGCCTGTGGAAAGCTAACTCTGCCAGCTAAGCATGGTGTAAACTGGGCACCTCCTGAAGAGTTTTCCCTTTTAGTACTCACAGACAAGACAGCTAACCAAAGTGAAATCCCCTGTATTTCATTAACAGATACTGTTACTAAAATGAAACTTATTTCCTGGATTCTGTTCAATAAAGCTACCAAAAAATAGTCTCATTTCACTGCCAAAAAATCAATGCAGTCTGAATTCCCATGGAGAGAATCAGTGTGTGCTTTTAATTTGGTTAATTACTCAATAGATTAATGCCATGTACCTCACTTTGAGTCCAGGAGCCACTACCATCATCCATTAAAAAGGCAGTGTTGTACACAGTTTCTTTCTTTTTGTGTGTGTTGAAAGGAGAATGCTTATAATAGTAAGGTATTTGAGACAATGTTCTACTATTAGGGCCATTAGATGGATCAGATAGAAAATACACTGTTCTAAAAAAAAGTATTTGTCAATATCTTCATACTAGGACTAAATAAGGTGAACAGAAGTATGTATAGAAGTCTAGGGAGTCTGAGAGCCAAATCTCATGAGATGTCTCATCTTGCTCAGAAAATCAGGCATTTTCTAGTCTTGCTAACCAGCCTCAGTGACCTGAATAGAATAAAAATTGAATAATTGAATAACTCACAATATCAGATCAAAAAGATGTATTAATTCTCTTTAATCTTTCACCAAAAAGAAAAAAAAAATCATAGTTTCTTTGATGTTCTTAACTGATCCTGGCCTTCAGACTACAGTTAAGGGACACTACTCTTTAACTGATAACAGCTTTTTCCAGTTGAATTTCAATAAAATTAATCTTTGGGGTACTCTGGATGATCCCAAGTGGCTCTGAAGAACTGTTTTAAAATTGAGTACTTGTGGCTAAGCTTGTATGTTCATCTCTGTCAACAGTAGAAGCTTGCTAGTGTGACAGGCTGTGCTATTAGCATCCAATTTCTGTGTCTTTTATGAGCTTTGTGTGAGGCACTGATCTGTGCCTGCCTTTGAAATTGGGCAGAATCAATATTGTTTCAATTGTTATTTGATTGATTTTCTGAGCAAGATACATACAAAACTCTCATCTTTAAAAGTATTTCCCCACAACACAAGACTGTCATTCTGAAAGGGAACAGGAAATGCTGTGAAAATTGAAGATGGTTAAAGTCAGAATAATGTTAATTATGTTGTGGGAAATTTGCTGAAACAATGCTTTTCAACCTTGTTCTCTTTGGAAGGCCCCCAAAATCTACAAGTGCATGTAAATCTTTTCAGAAAAATAAATTTACTTGTTACTGTACTTGCCTTTGGGTTTTCGTTCACACTTCAGAAGAGGAACTTCTGAGCTACAGCACTGGTGTAGAGATTCCATCTTCAGAAACTGAGGTATGCCACAGGTTCTTTACAATATCCTGTGGTGACAACCTCAGTTACTAGGACTTTAACCACAGAAAATGTATTTCATTCAGCAACAGCATGCTCAAATAGCCTCTCTGTTTGAGCTGTTGCCAAGAAAAGCCATACTAGTGTCCTCTGACAGTTGTTTGGATTTTTCTTGACTAATTGCTATACAGCTTTAATAATACTTAATTTGATACTTCCTGTCATCATATATGACCTATTTCCAACACAATCATTCTTAATTCTCCGTATTAGCTAGCATGGGATTTGATGTTCAGTGGTTACAAAGCTTGTTACCTTGCTGAACAGTATTGTATAATTTGACCATACTTACTGATCAATTTACATCTTAGAACACCTATTTGTCCATTTTTAAAATACAAGAGGAAATAATGTCAGTTTCTATCCCCTTTCTTTACCCCAACTTTATCTAGTAAAGGCTATATTTACATTTCATCCCTCTCCATATCTGAAAACAAACCTATAAATTCTCTCAGATATATGCAACATACATGATAATCTAAGTATCACCTATGTATAACTATTCCATAATCAAAGAAAAGCCTTGATCTGCTCACATCTTTGCTTCTTTGTCTTTAGAGGAATAGAATCCCAGAATAGTTTTCTTATATTTTGGAAGATTTTAGACTGTAATATTATTTATTATTCAAGTACAGGAAGCATCTACATTGCATGCATTCCTTCTTTCACAAATATTCAGTAAAGACCTATCTCTTGCATACAGATGCCTTTCTCCTCTGAGCTTTGGGACATTGTGATACCTTCCCAGGATGAATAAGAAAAAAAAGATTCTTCCTACACTGAATTTCAACAGGAAGAGCCTATGACCTTCAGCACAAATAATCAACCTCGGTTAAAAAAATATTTGGGTATTTTTGGTTCATGAAAACTTTTGAATTTACACTTCAACACAACCTTTTCTCTTTTCCTGTATCTCCATGTTCATACTATATTTCATTACTGATTGTATCAACAAGGCTTAGAGAAACTGAAGGGAAACAAGTAGGAAGGCTTATAGTTTACAGGTACATTGTTGTATAAAAGTACTTATATGGGTCATTTAAAAAAGTTTAAACACCTGGTGTGTATGAGAAGTGAGTACATATTTTCTGTTTGTCAAAAATCTGCATCTACTAAAGCAGTCATTAGACAAGGTTTGGAAATAAAAATTGATTGTTTATTGATATTTTCAATAGAAAACAGTATTTCCTATTTAACTTCTTACTAATAGCTTTAAAATTGTGATTTGATTCCTTTTGTGGGCAAGATATAGAAAAAGATCTCATCCTTTGAAGTATCTCCCTAAATGTAGGCAAACAACACCCTGAATTTTGTAAATGTATGTTTGTATTTATATGGTTCAAACCACACACATGGCTTCAAACCATGTAGAAATAATATGTGTACACTCACAAAAGATAAGGATCAGACCTTTTGTCTGCCTGCTTTCTGCACCCAAACGTGTATTTTTGCTTTTCTGCCACGGCATTTTATTGCCTTGAAGTGACCTTTACCTTTGCTATGATTCCTCCTTCTTTTCTTTTCTTTTTTCCTTAAGTAATGACTATATTCTGGGTGGCTGAGGGCACTGAGACCCTGAGATAGCTGCTTGTCTAAGGACAGAATAAGCTGAACTGCAGGACACAGCACAGGCAGGCAATTCTACAGCTCAGTGCCAGTTTGTAAGGCTGTCCCATCTTCTCTGCAACCAAGGCACAGCATCCTGGTAAGTGTGCATTGTGCCCTGTCTACAGCTTTGCCTCTAGAAAACACGTGAATGCACAGTCATGCACATTTTGGACTAAATTTTCCAGTGTTCACATCCATAAGCCTGCAAGAATAGAATCTGAAGTGCAGCTCTGTAATAGATACACTCAAATATGCTTCCAGATATTTTTTTCATTGTACATATTGAAATGCAAATGATAGGGTTTTACTTCCTCTGGAAGATTAATGATACTTAACTGTGCATGTACATCAGGTAACACAAAATCCAGGCAAGTGGCTCTGTTGCTTTGAAAGTGGTTCTGTCCCTTGGCTCACAGCTATGGACTGTGCTATACATGGGTGCACCTGAAGACCTCAGCACTGCTTTCAGCAGAGCAGGTTCAGCCTGATAAGAGTAGTGAGTCTCCTAAATGGTAAAAATAGTCTGTTACACTGAAATTCCAGCTAACTCTGAATTTGAGCTAGCCCTCAAATCAAGTGAAAGAAATACACAAATTACAAGTTTTTTAATCCTTCAGGACCTGATGTCCCATAACAGACTTCTGGTCAACTGTAAAGACTTATCAAGGTCATGTTAAACTCTGTATGCTTGTGTAGTAAGCACTTCATAAGGGTCTGCAACATGACAAGTTTCACATCCAGTTGAGCAACCTATCCAGTGTTCCCCAGACAATGGGACATGGAGAGGCATTCCAGCACAGATACCACCATCATAACACCATGAGTGCCAGTGTACTTAGTTTATCTCATCACCATAAGGCAGAGATAAAACTTTTCTTAGCCAAAAAGAAAGATCCTGAGCTTTATATTCCATTTTTGAGTCCAGGAAAGTATGTTTAGCCTTGAAAGATCACTTTACTACAAGAAACCTTCTACTGATATTAGACGCCACTGCCTTCTCTCATGTCTATATTCATGTCTTACTTTATATTTGCAAAAGGAAAATTAATCTTCCTCTGCCTTTAGTTGAACTGCCATAGGAATATGTTTTCCCATTAATTCCAATGAAAACTTTATTCCAAACTCCATAGTGAAGACAGATATTCTCCAATCTGTCCCTCTGCCCCAGTTAAGCATCTGGTATATTGTACAGAAGTGGAGCCAAAGCTCTAACAATAGAGTTCAGACAAGGCACCCCATGCTGCATAGTACCAAGAACAGTCTGATCTTTTATAAACTGTTAATTACTTTTCCTGGACATAAGGCTTTCTTGTGTATCAAGCGGTGTAAAANTTTTCTTGGGGGAAAGGAAAACCTTTCTTTGATCACTTTGTTTCTTCCAGGCATGAAGATAATTATTCCCCAATTTGTGCTATCAGAAATAAGCTGTGCACATTAAGCCTGAAATTTTCCCTGTTATTCCAAAATGGAACACAATACTTAATTTAGGCTATAAATCACTTTTTAATAAAGCCATTTCAAGTTCCATAATAGTATTGTATTGTTGTGATGGAAGCAACTATGAGGGTCCCTTGTCCAAGCAGTGCACCACAGGTAAATATGACAACAATTAATACAGTGCTACTGCTGCAAACCTTTCCTGCCCTGGGAGTCTCTACACCTCCCATTTAGAAACAAGAACTTTTCTCATAATCAGTCCTTAGTCTCAGACAGTCAGCCTTATGAGATGAAGATATGTAACCCTTAAGAAAGGTAACAGTACTGGCATTTAGAAATCACTCTGTAGTCTTTTTTAATGACTACCACAATCTACCCAAGAACTGAACAAGAGATTATTCTTACTGATCTAATTATTCAAACCCAATCCAGCCTGCAAAATTACCAATACCTTTTCTTTTCAGACATGGTCAGCCATCACTGACTTTTGTCTAACAGTTTACTTAATAGACAACCTCCGTATGAAGAAAACTAATAATAACTAATTCTTCCATGAAATGTTTTTAAGTCTTTTTTCCTTCCTCTAATTAAAAGTGTTAGAGGGCATATTTCCATGGACTCCAAAAATTACAGAGTTTAAAATTATAAAAATAAGTATAAACCTATTTTTACTATTTACTCAAAAGTAATCTTAAGTTTTACTGTCAATAACACTCCATTTTCTTTTAGAGCAGTATGATGCTACATATGTATTTTGAACTAAGTTTTTCTAAGGTAGTATTGATGATTAATGTGAGCAAAGGATACAATATCAATGCACCTGATCACCTCTTTACAGTGAAGAAAGTATCATATGCAGACAACTCTGTTCTCAGGTGTTTTAAAAGCATGTTTTCCCTCCATTTCACACACAGCACCCAGCTGATGAGTGTTTGTATGGGTCACAGAGATTTCAAGAGTCTTTAAAAACTCTCCTTATTTTACTTAGTGTAGTCTGAGGGCATGCATAATTTTTGACAATTTTTTTTCTCTTTGAAATCAGTTCCAATTGCAAGATTCTTCTTGTTTAAATGCAAGATGCTTCTTTACATTATTTGTAAGATAAGATTGCTCTAAGGGATGCTATGATGCTTATTTCCTTTCAGGTCTTGGAATTTTAATCTCCAAAATGGCTCTGGTAGAACTCTTCTTGTGTTACAGGTTGTTAAAATGTGTGAATGCGTTGCATCTGAAAGGATACTGAAATTTTGCATGACTATTCTACATTTACAAAATATACAGTTTTCTGTGCTATGTGCATGCAGCACTGTATCCCTATGATCATGATTCATCTCCTCTGTCTTTCTCAGCTGTTAATTCCTTGCCAAGTTTTACTGCTGGGTGCTTTGTAGTGTATAAAGATTTGAAATCAGTATGAAGTTGGCAGCAATTTGAGAAATAAGTTAAAAGAGCCCAACACATTATTTATTTTTAAAGTCCTGGACAGTTTTCTTTCTCAAGTTAGTAGCATAAATCACCCTTTTTGGGTCTCAGGCTAGGCCACTTTCAGTTGATGTTTCACAACATCTGTTTCACAATACTGAGGCAACAGACAAACTAGTCTGCCTTGGCAACAGGCATCACTATCCATTTATATTTCTTTTTAAATATTGTTGTAAAATTAGGCAGGAGGGGTTGCTGCAACAATAAATTTTAATTTCACTGTCTTAAGTTACAGATGAGATTAATGCTTATCTCTGTTTATTATTGTATGAACTTTATAGGAGGTGTAATTGATAAATCTTGATGAAACTTCAGATGTCTCAAGCTTCTTCTCAGCAAGAACATGGGATTGCTTGAGGGAGGCAGATGGGCTGGCCGAGGTGACAAACCTGGGCTTAGGTCCCTGGGACCTTGTCATCAAGTCAAAGCCTCAGTGAAGGGGAGGAAAGCACATGTTCTCTGGCTGCTGCTACTGGCTTGCCAAGTTGCTGCCTTTCTCTCTTGGCTTCCCAGTGCAAAAGAAAGCATGTCATGCTTTGCTGCCCTGTGAGTGTCGAAGGCCTGCTGTGGGACACATTTGTAATTTATCTTTACACTTATAAAAACATAATATAACAAAGACCTGTCCATCCTGCTGTTCTGGCCCTTAGAATCCTCCTGCTGCTACAGGCAGATGATTTGCTGTTACTCCAAAGCACACAGATATGGTGATTTCCTTGTCTGAAGACAATAACCTGGATCATTGTCTCCTTTTTATTTACAGAAGGAAAACTAGAAGTCACAAATATGAATGGGCTGACAGTCATCTGTATTGTCTTCTTCAAGGTGTTTGATGGTGCAGTCTCAGAAAACTTAGTTGTTTTGTGCATCGTATCTTGAAACCAGGAACATTTTGATCTACATTTAAACGTAGATCACCACAGTTGATCTACACAGTTCAGATATCAGGGAATAATGCTTCTGATTAGAAAGGCTGTACCACTGGTCTGATAAAATTCTGAACATACAGTTACATAACTGCCTTATAAAATGCAAGCAGACCCTCTGTTTTTCACCTTTATTAACTGGTTATTGTGATTAGGTATAGGGAGGCTAAGCAGTGGTTGGTCCAAAATGATGGTCATGTCTTAGTGCCCCACAGCTGTGTTGTAGGGCAGACTGGGCTGTGTCCAGCCCTCTTATCAGACTGTGTCAGCTCGTTTTTCTTCAGAGGGAAGGGACCTTTTTATTAACATGCTCCATGCCAGTACATCCTACTCTCAGTTGTTTTCAAAACCTGCCCATCAGAATTTCCCTACTGTGACAGCTGCAACCAGCCATGGAAGACATTCCTTCTCTAGAAGACATTTTACAGTGGGGTGAGTAAAAGTATGCAGGGCTGTAGGAAAATCTCAGGTCCTCCAAGTCTCACCCCATCAGCTTTTCTGCAGAGCTCTGATGGGACTCAGCCATGCCAGGACCTCCCACAGTTGCCTCCTTCATGCCATGGGCACCAGTGAGGTTTGCACTTGAAAGAGTCTCTGCAGAGGATGAAGATGGCTGTAGGCCACTGACATCCCTGACAGTGTCCTGACAGGAGGTGACATTGCCAGGGCAGGGACAACAGGGCATTTTGACATCAAGCAACCAAGCTCAGAATTTTGGTAATGCCTCGAACAGACCTGCTTCCAATGGAGAAGTGTAATCAAAAGTAAATTTATGTTTAATGGTAACCCAAAGAGATTAGGACATTGGACAAAGAGACAACACAGATCAGCATTCAGGGTGTGAGTGTGACACCACGTGTGATCCAGAAGGCTATAAACAGAGAATACATCCATCTCCAGTGTTTGGAGGTTTATGCTCTCAAGATGTTCTAGTTTTCAGGTGGTGAAAAAAACCCTGTTTATAAAAACCCACAACTAAAGTAAAATAAATGAATAAGAAACATGTTTATTTAATTTAAAATGAAGCAAGGAAAGAGTTTTCTTCATACAGCAAAACTGTAGGAAATGTAAAATGTGAACAGGTAGAAATCCATGGCCTATTCCTGCACAATTTTATTTGTAGCCAGTTTATTCACATGTAATTTCCTGTACCATATTCTTCTTTAAATGTACATTGTCACAAAGCCTGCACATCATTTTACCCTTCTGAAAGTATTTTAAAATATATTTCAGAATTTCCAACAAAAATAAGATTATTGAACTTGAAACCTCATTTAATTTATTGCCTATAATTTTCCTTCTTTATCAAGTCATGTCAGATGCATGAGCTGACAGTTTGACAGATGTTCTTCATTTGATGGCACTGTAAGCAGTTACATAAAAGGATATAATTTGATTTTTATGACAACAAAAATCAGCAGAAGTCCCGACTTAGAGTCTTAGAATATGCCTGATACGTATCTGTTGTTCTAATTTTATTTTTCAGCACAAGTAAAAAACTAGTGAAAAATCCCCTAGAATTTTCAGTTTTACTTCTCATAATTTTACTTTTCTATATCCGAAGCAATGATTTCTAGAGTCATAAAATGACCACACTGAATTTGTGTTCAGCAGGAACTCTAATGAACTCATGTTTATATACTCTGCTTCTGATTTTGTCTTGATGTACACGTATTTCTCATAGCCAGATACTGTTCTCTGAATGAGCTTAGCATGAGACCCTGAATAAATACCATTAACTCCTACTCGAAGCAAAATTACTTTGATAGTTTCTAAAAATGCCCATCCTAATTCTGCTTTGTGTCACTTCAGCAACTCTTCATAATCAACTACTCTGGGAAAATGCAGCAGTATAAAAGATTATTCATAATTATACAGTGATATTTAGAGATGTGTGAAACCCAATACATTTTAGTTATCCTAAAAAAAGGTCTTAAACATAAGCACTAATTTGTTTTAAAAATGTAATACTTCTACCCAAAGTTTGCCACTCTGGTCAGAGTAAAAACTATATGCCAAAGACTTTTCCAGATGTGATTACATTTTTAGACAACAATTTTTTTCCTTAACTTATTCTGCTGTGTTCTAATTAGTAGTAATGATGATTAAACTATTTAATATGTGAAAATGGTAGCTTCAGATTAGCTATTCCCTACATAGCATATGACATGGATGTTTGACCTTCTCTTGTTTTGTCTTTTTCCCTGAACAAAATATGTAACTGTCTTCTTAGCTCTAATTAAGCATAAACTATAAAATGAAAGTGTGGTACATTTCCCATGATCACATCCTTCTTGCAAGTTAGTAGCCCTTAGAAGTCATGGCCAAAGAAGTTAGACAAATAAAAAGGTTAGAGATTACAATGACCATGCTGATCTGCAATTTTCTCTCTTTTATTGCAAAGGGAAAGATGAGTACCAAGATCTAAAAAAGGGCTAAGTATCATTTGTAACAGGAACTTAGTTTCTTATTCATCTGTAAAACTGGGTTAACGATGGCAACCAATTAATAAAATGCTTCTGCACACAAGACCTGGCTAATATAAAAACCCAATTAAACCCTCTTCTCTCTTAACAGACCGTACTATAGAAAACTGAGTGTTAAATTTTTCTGAAACCAAGAATTTTCCCAGCTCACTAATTCCACAAGACCTTATCCATTGTCATGATGGTAGGTTGAGTTTTTTTCAGGTACTACAGGTCAATTTAAATGCAAGATCTGTTGCATTCACATCAGGACTATTGAAGTATTGTTTGGAAGAGCTCCCCTGAAAACATGCAATTCAACCTGCTGCTCAAGGCAAGCCTTTTGCCAGGACTAAATCAGATCAGTCATGGGGTTGTTAAAGTTAGCCTTAGAAATCCACAAAAACTGAGGCACGACTACATCCCCCAGGTCCAGTGGAGGAAGAACATTTAATAGAAAAACCTGATAGCCCGGTTCTAGGACAGCCTTACTGAGAACATAAGCTCTGCTTATCTCATCATTCTGAAGATGAATGGGAAGCGAGGTGGTGTTTCAATACAAACATATTTATTCCTTCTTGCTCCTTATTAGAGCAGCTGTATGCTTACACTTTGTCTGATTTATATCCTGCTACAGCACTGTATTTTGACTCTTAGATAGTTTACTTGTATCTGAATATAACTTTGGAATGAATTATCTGTGGTCTTTGATGAAGGAAGAGAGGCTCTAGATATTTTACAGGTGCTTCCAACATTTTTTTACATGGCAAACCCTAAAAGATGAGCTTATATTGTATTTTAAAAATAAAACCCCATCACTTTACAGTAAAACCAATAAGACCTATTATTTCATTGGAGTGTTTTTAAGTCAAATGTGATAACCATGAAATAACTGGTATATTGTTACAATCTTAGCAGAAATTGGATCCTTAAAGCACATTAATGTCAGAAAAACTTGGAAATCCCATGTGGTTTTGTGGCTGAAACACTGAATTGGGCAGACATAGATTTTATTCCCAGCTTTCTACTTGCACACAATAAGCAAATAATTTCATATGTTTCTCATCTGCAAAACAGAGCAAAGGGCAGTAACCTACTTTATAAAGTGCTTTGATATTTATTGATAAAAAGAACTAATTGAAAGATTTGCTGATTCTAAAAAAAAAAGGTCTTATCTCTGGAAATTGCTCAAGGGGACTTCACGCCTTCATGCAAAGAGATTATTCTGATTTAAATATGTTCCTTAAGAAACTGATTCAGTTAAATCATTGCAACTTTTGTGGTACAAACAAGCCCAAAGAAAAAGCCCAAAGGAATAAGTACAGGGGAAAGGGAATGTATTTGTAGGTCAAGCAGTGCAGGGCAAAATTTTCTGAAGCAGGCACTTGAGTCTCAATCAGTTCTCATTAGCTTTCACCTCTTCCTGTTTTAGCTTCCGCTCCCACTGTACACATGAACAAACAACAGCAAACAAGGTCCAGCTTTTTAACCTGAAGGTAAACCACACATTATTGTGGGCGGCAATATAAACCATATTTGAAACTTTTAGCAGATTTTGCAGGCATGGAAGACAATTAAAAAGAACTGAGGAACAACCTGTGCTAGACGTGAACTTCCTAATGCATTTTAAAGTAAAGATGATTCATTTTGGCAGCAATTTAAAACCTGGCAGTGGGTGGAGGGGGAGACTTAGCCTGAAGGATAGATGGTGTTGTCACTGTCATCCTTCCTCATAGTTTTGTCTGGAACAGCTTAAGAGCCTTTTCAGCAAAGCATGCTGAATCAACTTATTCTTGGCCAGCTCAGTTTGCTTTTTGCTGAGCCCAGTGCAGGCAGAGGAGGGTGTGACCCATGCAGCCTCTTTATTCTGCAGACTTCCTAGCCCCTTGTCAAAGCTTCTGCTACTCAGAACTAGGTAAATTGAACACTATTCATGGCCCAAGGTGTCTTGTGATAAGAGTTGTAGCTTTTGAGTGTGTTCTTTAAGTGCAGACAGGCTGTGTTATTCACTATAATGCCACCACAAACCCCAAGTCTGAGTTATATTATCAAAAAAATTTTAGAGCTTAAAAGTATCCACATGGGGTTTTTTTTGTGCTGTAACTAGAAGATAGAATAGGTACCATGAAATGTAATGACCTAGATAAATTAGTTCAATCCTAGATCACTTTCTATTACTGTGTAGGGTAAGTACATGTGTTTGCACCAAAGAATTGAACATTCTGCTTTAGATGAGTTGATAAGCATTCCTGGAAGAGCATTTTGATGCTTGAATCTAAGAGAAACTATATCTTAATTCTAGTCGATGACATTTAGACTAAGAAACACTGAACACAAGATCTCTCTCTTCAAAACATTACTTTGCTAGGGCAAAGAGAAAGGCTAAGATATGATATGGAAGCCATTTTATCATTTCACTAGGAAATGGGCCTATGACTAGTGTCCAGAGCAATTATATCTCATTTTATATTATTTCCAGCATAGGCCATGATATTTTTGAGTGATGGTAAGTTGTAAGCACTTGTCTGTGCATTAGGAATTGTTGTTATACAAACAGAACATAGATATTCAGAGAATCACACTGTTAAAAGTGTAGAGCAACCTAAACAGTTCACCTAACAATGAATACTGTGTTTAAGGAGATCTTCATATCACTACTGACATACCACACACCTTTCAAAGACAATGACACACAGAATTTTGTTTTATTGGAAGTACCTTTCATTTTGTGAGAGGTTCTTCTGAAACTTAATTTCTCATAGGGACAACATCCAGAATCATTAAAGATGGGCTTTGGGAAAGACAGGACACAGAGATTGTGTTCACTGGGCCTAGGGACCAGGAGTGCAGGGAGCAGGAATGGCATCAGAAGGGAAGAAAAATCCTTCCCCCATTCCTGGAGTTTACCCATCAGGGCCATGGCTGGTGCTCTGCAAAATCTTAGCTGAGATTGCGAAGGAGTAGACAGTGCCTCTCTAATTCTTGAGCCTCTGTATATCCTCTTCTAGACCAATGAATGCCAAAATAGTCACAAAATGGTATGGTAAGCTTAGGCTTACTAGCAACATTTTCATTCATACTTTCCCATCTTCTGCAACAAGACTAGAATGCGAGACATCAGTGGAATTCAGACCTCTGACCTTCTGAATATTCACAATGAACATGCTTTGAAAGCATCATAGACTTCAATCTCAGGACAGCTTTTGTTGTCTTTGGTGTGGTACAATTACTAAAATAAGATGGTTGGAATGCCTTTCCGTGTACCAAAACAAACACCTTCCCATGGTTCTGTAACATGCATCTGCACCAAATACACTATGGCTGTGGTTTTGAACAAATTGTTTGACACGTTTATAAAGCTAATCTAAGTTTCAGACATGAATAATTATTACTCCAAAAAGTAACAGTTTATCTCATGCTTTGTTGAGGGCAGGGGAAATAGAAACATTATATCTTCATAGTTATGACTTTGGCTTTCTTTCATTTCATCAAAATGCATTGGAATATAATTTTTCTACTTTTAATACTTTATAAAAGAGGGAAGGATGAAGAATATTTATGACACATACCTCTTTAACATGCTGTCATTAGTGATAGTTTTATAAAGAAAAATAAGAACCAAAGGCATTACTATGAAATAAAGGTTACATACAAAGGATTTACTATTTATTGACTGAATAACATATATGTTCACATGAGTTAGAGAAACAGTCCTGTTTTATTTTAGATGTAAAGAAGATGGTTTATACCATTTCATAATAGGGGAAATTCTGCCTTAAAAAAAAAAAGATTTTTTAAACTTTCTGCAGGCTTTTCCAATTCTCCATATTCGTCTTTCCCAACTTTCTCCAGTGACACTTTTCAGATGCTCTTCATGTTTCTTCAAACACTGGATTACTTAATATAGTAAAAAGGTGAGCTGTGCTGTTCTTTGATACCTAGACACTAATAAAGTAGTGTATACACTACCCCAAATCCTTCAAAATCTCAAAGAGAAGCTTCTAGTGGACGTGTACATTGTCCCACAGAACTATATATCATATCAGACTATTGTGTTGAAACTGAAGATTCCCACAACACAAGTCTGAGTCTTAAGAATCTGGGAGGATTTTTAGAAATTTGGAAAAGAAATGGACTCTAGTGGGGGAAAAAATGCATATATATAGCTATGTACTGGCTAAAGATGCAGCAAATGGCAATCTCTACCAAAATTTAGTTGGCAGGATAAGAGAATACAGGACTGATCTGAACTAGAAGGGTGCTTCAATATATGAAGAGAAAGGTACTTTTTCTTAAGGTTTAATGAGTTTAAACCTATAGATTAACAGACATGGAAAGCTAGGCTTTCCTCATATTTAAAATAAAATGTTGCTGAAATAATGTGCAAGTGCTTCTACTGAACTAAGTCCAAATAAATCTGAATTCTGAGTGGAAAAGAAGGAACATATATTGTCACAATTCACAATAAACATGGGAAGTTTGAATATACAAAGGAATTTGAGAAAAAGTCAGAAAGTTCAGGGTTTAGGAACTTAAAAATAAGAGGAAGAATTAATTTCTTTATTTGGTATCATCAGCCTACATTTTATTTTTACATTTGGTATCTCTCCAAACTTCATATATATGAGTATATTTCATTAGAGGCTTAAAGAAGTTACTAGAAAGTGGCTGCAGTAGGTTCTGAAAGGTATGTTACCACCCTGTGAAGTATCCTTTGTTCTGGTTAAACAGAGCAAACAAATAGTTATAATCTTAAGACTTCCATGACTAATGTGTTAATGTGTTAATACACATTCTTATCTTGGATAGAAATAACAGGGGAGACTGTTCTCCTCAGGATAAAACAGAGAGTTCATACAGCTTATAATCAAGATATTAGAGACCACCTAAGGAAATCAATACAATAAATTTGTATTCACAATATAATGTGAATATTTGTAAACAAAATCACCTTCCAAATCTTGTGTCTAGAGGAATGAAACTAAATGCAGCATCTCAGTACTGGTCCTTCGTTAATGAAGTTCAAGAAAAAATTTGTGATATTTTTTAACTGATCTGACTTGCATTATTAGTGTCATGCACAGAAAACCTGATTAAGGCACCGTCCTTGAAAAGCAGTTACACAACCAACTGGAAGTGGTTTGCACGGATAATGCCTTCAACTGTAAGTCGTCAGTTGTGCTCTGGAGACTTGCAAACCTTTATTTAAAACCTGAGAACTTTTGGCTTAAACCACAGAGAACAAAGAAGATAGGCAATCAGTCAAAATAAATTGTGTATGCTACCTTGGCAAGCATTAATGTCCCCTCCCAGATCTACACAACATATTCTGTCAAGGTCATTCTTTGCTTCTCAAAGCCTTTCATACTGCAAACATGTAGAGCTCAGCTTTGTACCCTGATAATATTTTTAGGTTACATCAGTGAGATGAAATCATCAAAACGAAAATTGCAAAACCGCAAAATCAAATCCAAATCCATCAAAGAAACAGCATATTTATGTAATACATATATTTATGGTATTTGAGTGTATTTATATTACATGGAAAATAACTTTGTGAATGTCAAAGACCACCAACTAGAACAATAGCAATTTTTTGTGATTTCAGTACCTAACAAAAGGATGGTAAGCATGCAGAAAATAAAGGATTTTTCTATTCATGATTTAGGACATGTACCCAGACATCATAAAAATTACAAATTAATTGGGTGTAGCAAAGGAAGCCATGATGCAGAACAGCTAGAGAGCTATAAATGACAAACCTCAGGAACCGCAATCAAATTCAACAGGTATGCTTATATTGTGTAAGAGATAGAATATTTTTTTAAATTATCTTATTAGTAAAGCAGAACTCAAGACAGGTCAAAAATTGTTTTGCAGAAATATTTTTTATTTCTTTATTTTCTTTTGGAGCCAGCTTTTCATGAATTACAAAGACAAGATAATTTTAACACCAAATACTAGAAATGAAAGGTTACTTTCCTCAGAACACTCCAGCGCAATTTTCTTTTTCCAGAAATCATACGGGAAACCCTTTTATGATTCCTGGACTCTTACTTATGTATGCACAGGAGATGTGCATACACTGTGTTCAAAACACTTTGTCATTAGATAGGCAAATGCCTACTACTGATGTCCAGATCATATGGTTTTTAAAGATGTTTAGTTTAGATGATAGCTTTGGACACTATGATTAAATAGCTTTGCAAACACAGTTCTCCTGTGGACTGTGGACTGTGACTGGCACACATGCAATAAAGTAGTGTGGTGCCAACTATATTGCTGGAGGGAATAAGAGATTTAAAAGCCTAAGAAAAAAGCCATGCAGCCTTTTCTAAAGAGGTGGAGATGATAAAGATCTGACTGTTTGGACATAAAGGATCCCAGAACTATTTTTAAGATCTGTGGATTCCCTGCCATTGTTACAGCTAATAGCTGTTTGATTCACGTCTACCATGGTGTCAGAAAATTGGCAGGCTTGGCATAAAGGGGTCACATGATGAGCTAGGCATGGATGTTGCTGCTGAGTTTTATTTCCTCCGACAGCTGTGAGGGCCTTGGCAGGTCTACCTGCTGGATTTAGGAAGAGGAACAGCACTGCCATCACTGCTAGCCATCATGAATGGAGGCATACAGACATTATGACTGGAGGGCCAGGGAGGGATGAACAGAAATGAAAAGGAGGGAGAGAATGTGTCAGGCTGGATGCCATTACTGCACCCAGAAATGATTATTCAGATATGCACTGGCTCTGGAGAAAGCAAGCAGGGTACTCTGTGTAAAGTGTTCATGCCAGTCCCTTGTCCATCTGGCAATTATTCAGGGAGGCAGTTATCCAGAGGTCTCTGTCAAACTGTATCACTCTTGTCTGCTCTTCTTTTACAGGATGCTCAAAAGGATTGTGTGGTATGTGCTGGATCTATCAATCACACAAGACTGTTTTTTTACAGCCCACAGCCATGCTGAGATGTATCAACAAGGCTTTTAATGTTTGCTGGTGGTTGAATGTTTATGTGGTTTTCAAGTTACAGTCCTCTAGTAACTGCAGCTGGCACTGTGTGATTCTGCTGCTGGCAGAGCAAGGGTGATGAGCAGCAGACAGAGGAAAAGAATAACTGCAGGGTCCTCTTCAGTGGGAGTGAGGAAGTGGTCCCTCTTCCATCCTGTTAAGACAAAATTAAAAGTGAAAATCTTACATCTGTTTCTCTGTAATTTGGAAATCCATAGCTTCCAGTGGAAAAAAGCTGCCACAATTTATTAAAAACTGTGCTTCTATATGTGTCTTTGATTCACAGAATGGAAGGAATAACACCTAGACTGAAAGAGACGTAACAGTGGTAGCAGCAGGGTGAAGGAAAACTGAGCTATCATTGATTTTCTGAGTCTGAAATGGTAGAGTTGCTTTCCTCCAGAAAGAGAATAGATAGTGGTACTTGCAATAGATGGAATTGCTCATACAAGTGAAAACTATGCTGTCAATTTAGTGTCTGGAAGAATATAAGAAAAAGAGCTGATGGCTGCAATAATCTTTGTAAATCTTCATAAGAGATGTATGAGAAGAGGTTTAACAAGTTTTGCTCAGTTCATTATGTATTTCTTTTGAGCAAGAGCTCATCTTGAAACTCACTAATATTATATGTCTCAGCCTTGTGTCATGCCTTGGGTAGGTAAATATATTTGTTACACAGTTACAGTTAAGAAAAATTGAACTATGAAAGGATCATGACTTATTCAAGGCCAGAAAAATCCTCTGCAGAGCAGCCAAGAAGAATATCAAAGTTAAACATCAAGCTATCAATATTCTAAAGACTGAGGTCAAAAATTGGAACTAATTTCAGTAGTTAATGCAAGACGTACAAACTAGTGACACAAACATCAAGGCAGCAGATATACTGTACAAGGACTATACTTTAGCTTGCTGATCGCTCTGTTGCTTGTTTGTCTTTCATACTTAAATTGCAAACTCTTTGGAAAGACATCACCTTTTTGCTTTGGTCATATGGCGGCTAGACCAAAAAGTTCACTAGCTCATGAGTAGATGCTACAGCAAAAAATTGTTAAGTGTAAGGAATGTGACTATGCAGGAGTGTTATAAGTAACATCAGAATCATTAGTTCTTAAAAAGAATCAAGAAACTCTTATTACATGCTTTGGCAGAACAAGAAGGTTTAAGTACAGCTCTTTCCTTATGGTATGTGTCTGATACCTAGATCAGAACATGACCCTCAGTTTCCTGGATCCATAAAACATGTTGGACTGAAATGTGAGTGGAAAGAAATCTTTAAACATGTTTTCCATTGAAATAATGAAGAAGAGCATAAGTAAAACATTAAGAGAAGAAATCCATAGATAACAGTAGACTAGACATTCCCAGTGTGTGAGCAAAGCCCCTACAATTTCCTGTAACAGATTCCAGTTTTACCTGACATTCTGTCTCCTGAGACATGGTATGGGATCCTGCTTTCCTGGATGAAATTTCTTCTGAAAGGTACACCTGTTTATGCAATAAAGTAAGAATTGTGCATCAGCAGGATGGCAAAGCATTTCTACAGAAAACAGATTCTCAGTTGGACATAAGAAACAAGCATGAAAATGTCCTCCGATTGGTCCTCATTTAGTTGCTTGACTTTTCCCTTACACGGAAGAGTAAACAGGAAAGGATTTTGGCTTAGGAGCAGGTTTGTTTTCCCTTTCTCACAACGGAAAGAATGAATAGAAGATCAAGGTGGGGATAAGTCTTTCTACACAGACTAACAAGGCTGGGAGAATCCAGTTCGTATATAGAATCAAAGCACTTTTTGCATGTTTAGTCAAGACCAGAAACTATGGACTGTGTTATCTCTCATATTTATTCTGTTTGTGCATGATGATGCCTAGGTTATGTATTCAGGGGCACAGCAGATTCCTATCTCTAGCATGTTGAAAATTGTTGATTATTCATTACACTGTTACAAGTTTTGTGCAACAAGGAAACTACTTGGCTTGCAAAATCTTAGCGTGTTCCCAAACAGAAGTTTCTTTGTGTACAACAGTAGATGTTCCAAATATTGCACGATGCTAATTTGAGGCCAAAGGCCTCTGTTTCATAACAAACCCTGGGTGCCGTTACTTGTGACTGAAAACTGCTAAAAGTCTCATGCTACCTTCCAGAGCTGAGTTTTAAATAGAGACATAATCTGTGCAAGAGGTAACTGAGTATCTTTCAGAGCTCTTCAGTAAGTTTTGTACTTTTTTTTTTCAATCAGGTCAACTCGCTTGCTGAAGTGCAAAAAATTTTAAGACTGAATGAGTAAACACAGATGTCAATCAGCATGTTCAATTTCTGATTTGAAAGTGGTAGAGACTTCATATTGTGCATAAATCTGTGTTGCATGCCAGCAATGCCTTAGGTAGTATTCTGGAGTGAGGGATGGAAGGTGGGTTTTATTAGGAAACCACTGTGCTTCCTTCTCTGGTCAAGGCCCTGTGGAGAAACATACATTTAAAAAAATAAGGTGATTGTAAGGGTTATAGGCAGAACATAATTTATTCGAATTGAAAATCAGCCAGTAAGCAAGGCATAAACAATTATAAGGCATGCCATGCATTTTTTAATGACAGAATAGTAAGGGTTTTCCATTTTGCATCGAATCCAAAAGTAACTCAAAACTTTGGCAGTGCTGGCCTTGCTTAAAAGGCAAAGTAATGCCTTAACAGGAGTGGTGACAGTACCTGTCTCCTTTTAGTTATTTCTTACACTGGTGCCTCCCACTGTCCCTGTATTTTATGTTTTGCCCTGTCCTTAGCAGCTTTCCAGAAAACATTTCACCTCAGTATACACACACATTCCTCATTACCCTACTGCCACTCTGACATTTTCCTTGAATTTCCTGTTTCCTGCTCCCTTGCTGGAGTCTTGGCTCCCCGAGAGAGCTATCCCCTAGAACAATCATACACATTGTATGCACCCTTACCTCCTAGACTTTAGATTTTATTGAAGATATGCTTTTTCTTTTCTGTATTCTACTCCTACCAACTGTTATTCAAAGGGATATTCCTCTTCCATGTGATGAGTATTTTTAAAATACCTAAAGTCATCTTCTTATTCTGTTTCAATGTCTTTAAAAGCATAGGGGTTTGTGAGGTTATTTTCTTTCCTTTTTCTATGAATGTGATTTTATGTCAGAGAGGAATATTTGAAAAGATATAATAGTGCACTGGTTCGCATGCAATTTCATGCTGTGTCTCCAAAGTGGATACTTTGTTATCTTATTCTCACTTTGTCAACATGTCTAGGAATCTTCCAGAAAACTGTCTCTAATTCACAGCAGAGGCTTTAAGCAAGTGTGAAATGCTACCTTTATGAAACTCAGAATTAATTTACATCTCTGAATTGTACATTACAAGAGAATATTAGATGATCTGCTTATCCCAGAGAAACCATACTTCCAAGATGACATTGAATGCAACTTTCTCACAGCGTCCTTCATTGAAAAACCTGCACAAGGATGGTTGCAGGGTGGTATCTTCACAAACCACCTGAATAATTCATTCAGTGTGATCTCAAGGCCTTACCTACTGATATTATTCTGCAAGTATATGGAGTACAAAGACTAGTCTCGGGCTTTTATCTACAGGAAAAAACCTCTTCCTATCTGCTCATCACATCCTCCAGCAAAGACCCTCTGACACATATGCAAACTAAGAAAGAATCTGCTTCTGTTCCAAGATAATTCTCACTCAACAAGTGCTTCAGATCAAATCACTGGTCCCAGCAAACTGACCATACTAATAATCATCGCTTAGTTAATGTTACACTTGGATACCTACCAAATTCTGAGAAGAAAGCCTGAAATACTCAACTTAAGTGCTTTGAACTGTGTGACTTCTAATGTATCTAAAAATCGCACCATCCTGAAAACAGCCTTATATGCATAGTAATGTTTAGTTTTCCTTTTCGCGCCTCAGATCAAAAAGCAAAACCACCCCAGTGTGGTCGAGTGAAAATCCCGACAAGTGGAAAATTGACTTGAACCTCCCCAAGGTTCTGGTCATGTGATGCCTCCTGCCTTTCTCCTCCCTGGCAGTCTCTCAGGAAACAGCGGCAGCGGTAGGTGTGCGTGGCAGGGTACACTCCCATCTGCATGTGCATTCCTGGGCACACATGGGGACGGGAGCGCTCCCACGTTAACGCTTCTCCGTCGTTCACAGACATGGAGAAGCACCTGAGCACGGGGCGAGCGGCGCCGGCCAACTGAGGGCAGCCCGAGGGGGACGCGCGGAGGCTACAAGCGAGGATGTGCGTTTAATTTCCTCCTACTAACTCCAGAGAGGAACGACCAGGTGAGCAGGGGCACACTGGAGAAGCGATTCCTCGGCTGCGCGCAGGGAGGCACCGCGGGCGCTCTGCTCCTCCCGGCCCCTCGCAGGCTGCCAGGGAAATGCTGAGAGGACAGGCTCAGGTTACGGGGGTGCGAGCTGGGAGCGCCCCGACATCCGGGAAGGGTTTCTCCGCGCCTCGCACGGGGGGACCCCAGCCTGCCCGTACCCCGCCCGGGGCCACCGGAGCCTCCGCCGCTCTCCCGCACATGGGGAGGGCCGCGTGGGGGCGGGGCCGCGCTCCCCGCTTGGCGCCTCCGCCGGCTCCCG
>VXBR01012335.1:614140-708535 GCA_013400215.1 Cisticola juncidis
CGGGGCGAGCGAGCGCGGTGCTGCCCGCCGGGCTGGGGCCGGGCTGCGGGCGGCGGCTGAGCCCTGCCGTGGGTGCTCCCCGGGCACTGCCCGCGCTGCCCGAGCACTTGGCTGTAAAACTGAGTGATCGACTTGATTTTGGTTTTATTTTCCCCTTTCCCCCGCCCCACCAAGACTTTTCCGAAGTCAGATTCTAATTCGTAGCTTAGCGATAATGCAGAACTGATTTCTACTAGTAACAGGAGGAAAGGCTTTGAAGCATAAATAGCCTTTGTGTTTTCTAAGGGAAAGTAATTTTGTCGTGGCTTAGTCTCGGTGATAAATTTCAGTGGTTATATTCAGCGCCCTGGTGTTTGCAGCCCATATTTGCCTTCTGTATGTATTAACTGATAAGTCCACTTTCTTGTGAACTGCCAGTATTTTGCCTGTTTAGCATGTGTACAAGTATTCAGGATGAAAGCGAACTTATGCCCCTGGTGAAGCAGTTAAAGTAGTTCAGAACACATTTCAACTTTAACATGTACTCGCTGGGTCTCACTGGTCTGGTGTGTGTGTGTGTAGGCACTGCAGTATGACCATGTAATTTTGATGTGAAGGTGCAATTTCACCTGGATCTCTTCAAAGTTTTTACCTGATGTGGACTTTATAGTTTGAGAACTTAGTGTTAACATCCAGGGACCTATTTTAGTGATGCTTTAGTTTGGCTAGTCATTTAAACCTCATAAAAACATAGTTTCTGTTTGGACTTATGACTTGTGTGTTCTTTTCAGTTCGGTCTTATGTCAGTCAAACCTCAGGAATATTTTTTAGAGGTTGAATTACCTTGGGAGTACTGTAATAAGAACTGTTTTCTTGACCAATGTCCTGTTTATATGTATTCTCAGGAATTCAGATGGATTTTGGCCTGTTCCTAGGCAGTGTAAAAATACTTGTTATGGCTGTGGTTGTGCAGATAAGAAATGGCTCTGTACTTACAGAAGGATTAGCAGGAAATGGTAAATTCCTGCTAATTCCTTTTGGGGAAGGGGAGTACAAATGTTAGTGTATGCCTTGTCTTTTTATAAACTCTTAGCACCATCTTTGTTTTTATAAAGTCATGAAATTACAGTGTACTGTACATCCGAATATACTTACATCAAGTTTCATGGCTTTCAAGGGAAAAAAGGAATCCGTATCGGAATATATTGGAAGCAGCTGAGTCTCACGGTGGTGGCAGTGGGAGTTGGGCTTGCTGTTGGAGGTGCAGGAAGGCTGGTGTTTGTCGCATTGGTGCTGAAGCACCGCGTCCATCCTTGGTGGTTGGTCCCACAGCAGCAATGACAAAGCAGCTGTGGAATTTTTTTCCTTTTCACACGGACAGCTTTGCCGTACCTGCATTCAGGCAAATCAGTGCATTGAGTGTATATGCAAGGGAAAATATGTGTAAGTGCTTTGTGCTATTTGACTAGGAATGTTAACAAATCTTAGAAAATACTGAATGCTTTTCAGTATTTCAGTGAGTCTATTTTGAGTTTGAGTGCAGTTGAAAATACATGACTGTCCTTTAACTTTAACAATGACCGTCCTTCAGAAATACCCTATAAATGGTGATGTAGAGTATCTCCGTAGTTCTGTGTGCTGTGTTACCAATAAACAGATATTAGACCAAGTAGCACTTCATCAAGCTGTTTAAAAAATTTAAAACATCCATCTACCCTTATTTTAATATTGACTTGTTTTAGCCAGAGGAGAGAGTCTAATTTATATATGAGTAACCGTAATACACATTACATTTTCCTGGGCAGCTGTTGCCCAGATATATATTAAGAGGCAATCTGAAAGGCGTAATTTAAATAATGTTTTATGGAGATGCTTTGAATACAGTTAGTTGTACTCTCCTGTAAGGATCTACTATTAGTTTGAATATACTGTGCTTGCTCCTAAGTCCCCCTATCAGTCTCCTTGGTATTACAGTTACTTCCTTTTAAAAAGATTCTCTGTTTCTGTTTATGCTGGAAGACCTTCCTGAGCCTCAAAATGAAGCTGAGAAGGGAAACTGAGTGCTGTTGAATTATAGATGCAAACATTATCTTTTTTCCTTTAAGCTCTCAAGCATTCTGCTTGTCAGGCAGTGAATATTTTCACTAAAAGCAGTGAAGGGTGTAGACTCTTATATCACTGTAAGAGAAGAAGGGTCCTATTTTCCTAGGAGTTGCATCTTCAAGGTGGTAAAGCACTTCAGATCTCTTATCCCATATATATTGTTTACTATGAGTATATTGTTTTTGTTCATAACAAGATCCAAATAGTGAATTCAGTGATAACTGTAGTGTGATTTCTTGTAGCATGAGGGAAATCCATGGAGGTAAAGTTCACCTCCTTCTCTGTGAGCTTAACAATATGCTTTTAAAATATCCAGACCTTAAAGTGATGTTTGTGTCTGAAATTGGTGTAGATACCTTGTTACTTCCCCAAGTACCTCATTAGTTTATGTTGCTGTAATCATGTTTTTATAAAAATGAAAGGTCATAAATGGTGCAGTCCATCTTTTCTGTGTGCAGTAACACATACTTTGTGACTTCCCTGAAAATTAAGTGCTTGAAAAGGCATGTGCTAGATATATCGTTCAGCTGCAAGGCAACCCTTGGAGATGTTTATACTGTATTTTTCTGCAGTTGCTATTTGACACATGCTAGAGACACCAAAGTCACTCTGTAAAACTGAAGTTTTTTCTATATGTACAAGTGTACTAGTAAAAGCTCATCAGTTTCAGCTGTTTATCAGTTTGTAGCACCTTTGATGACTTGAGTGCTTTTAACAGAGCACTGGGAGTTGGAGTGGGAACAAAGAGAGAGCACTTACAGTGACCGCACACGATGGTAAAGAATTTTTCTGTCACTGAAATGCTAACCTTCTCTGTTCCTGTCAGAACGTAGCTAAGGTCAAAAAATACAGCTTAGTATTGATCTTGGCTGTTCCCAGCTAAGGTAAATTATAATTTTGTATTTTATCCAAGTCTCTAATTCTCGATGTTTATAACCATCTGTTTATAACCAGTGTAAATAAGCCACTAAATTTTCTGCTTCCAGTTTGAGCGGATACTGCAGTGAGAGAAGATTGCCTTTCTACCTCTTCCGTGCTCTGTGGCTTGGGAGTACTTTTGGAAGAGGGTCACCCCCTACAATGTCTGATTTTTATCACTCTTAGTTATTGCAAGTGGTAGAGTTCTGCTTAAATGGTCTGATGTGGTATGGCAGTTTCTTTGTTCCTGTGCAAAGTAAATAGATTGTAACTAACTGATCTGGAGCTTTCTGTCTCATTGGATTTAGTGATACTAAAGGTTCAGTCTCTACTGTCACTCAGTGGAGTCTAGGTACTGCTCGGTGCAATACCTGTGTGTAGACATGTGCAGTCCTATCTTACACAAAGGTTGAACATGTACAGTATAAGATTTGAAGATCAATTTTTCCTTCTTTTTCCGTATGATGAATTTGAACTTTACAAGACCTTGTAGTGTACTAACACTCTCAAAAGTAATGGTGCAGCTGTGCAGAGATTTATGTTGCTGCAAGGGAGCCTGAGGCAGGAGTAGAAACAAGCATCTGGGGGTGTAATGAATGTGGGAATGCTTCTGTTGGCTTTCACTGGCTTCCAGTATTGGTGAAACTTGGCTTAAACTTGTTTAAAATACAAATTACATGTTGCCATGTGGCTGTTTTTTAAACAAACTTGTAAAGCTAGTTTTCAGCAGAAGTGCTGATAAGACGACCGATCTGGTTTGAGTTCTGAGTTTCTAAGGCTAATCTGAGTGTTCTCAGAGGATTCTCTGCAGAGACCCGAGGGTCATCTTAATTTACTTTTTATCTGCTGTGTGCTCACTTAAAGCTCTAGAATTACAGTTCATTCTTTTGCTTAAGGCAGAGTGGACAGAAAGCCTTTTAACGGGCTTCATTACTTGTCTCTGTGTGACTAGAGAACGTGGTTAAGTGGGGAGTTACTTTCTGTTGCTACCCTCCCTTTTTATCTTTATCCGGAGGCTGAGTGTATTGCCCGCAGGGTTGCTTCCTCTTTCCAGTCTCACAACACGACACAAGTTGAACTGGAGAATTCTGGTTGGTGCTGAAGTGTTTTGACTATTTTTTTCCTGTATGTTTGGAGTTTTGAGGGGGGTTTTGGCGTGGTTTGGTTTAGGGGGGGCAGGGAGCAGTTTGCGGGATTTGGGGTTTTTTTTGTCAGTTTCTTGGCTTGTAGGTTTTGGATTTTTGTTTTTGTTGAGTTTTGAGGGTTTGTCTGCTTTATTTTGTTGGAGTTGTTTGTTGGTGTGCTTTTAGAAGATCGGTTTTGTTGGATCTTGGCTGTAAAATGTCCTGAAAACATAGCAGCTCTATTTACTTGCTGCTTCAGAGCAATTTGCAGTTGGAAATGATGTACCTTCTGTCTGGAAATCTATGAAATAGTTTCAGATTGTCTTAATAGAACTTGAAGAGGCATCACTCCCTCTCTTTTCTGGTTTATTAATATCTGATTGTTTTGATAGTGTTCAGCATTATCATGTGTTGATTTAAGATTTTAAGATGTTTGCAAAAAGTATGTTTTTTTCTTTAAACTTAAAATGTAATGGAGTATTCCTAGTTCTGATATTAAACTGTAATTCAAGTCAATCTACCTTTGTTTCACACTGTCCCCATGTATTTCATTTGTGTCCCTGAAGTGTAAACTATTCAAATCATTGATGGAAATGTAGCATAATATTGTCTGTTCTCATTTCTCTTGTCCTACTATTCTGATTGGTAGTTAAATAACTGCTGATGTGATTATTATGCTGGCAACTTCAGTTCTTTCCTAGTATTTCCCATCAATTGATTTCACCCTGCTCTTGGTACTGCAGCTCCTTGTAACTTACCCAGGGTCACTGTGGAAGGTGGAAATCGGGTGCTTGGAAGTGAGTTGCATCTGCTTGACCTCACTGACATCTGACCACATCTGACATCTTGCTTCCTGAGTTCTTCCCCATCCTCTTCTTGAGCTTCCATTCATCCTGCTTTTGAGCAAACTGAAATGAGTTCTTACTCAGCTGTCAGCACTGATAATCAGATACTTTTGGGAGCTGATAGTTCACCCTCAAAGGTGTACATACATGTGTTTCATTTCAGTAGTTATTTCTCTGAAATACTGTCTTACACCTTGATGGTTTTTGCAGTCCTGTTATAACCGTTGTGTTTCTATCTCTAGGACTATTCCTTTCAGATCCTGAAAGAGCTTGGTCTAAATATTTAAAATGCTGAAGGGAAAAAAACCCTAACCCTAATTGGTCATAACAAATTGAGAAACAGTTTTGGGTTTTTTTATTCAAATGGTTTCTGTAACGTCCCATTCTACTGCAAGTAAAATGTCTGCACAATATTATTTTAGTAATTCTTAGTATTCTTTAAAAGTGAGGCTTCAAAGCTCAGTGGATGATGTTTCACCTTCAGATAATATGCAAGTGCTCTGCATTTGGAGATGTATACAAAAATGTAAATATCTGTCAAAGGTGTGGTGAAACGTGCAGTGACATCCCGTGTGCAGTTCAGGTACAGTTTATTGAACTTGTCAGATGAAGACAGTTTAGCAGGGTAGTGTTTGTTTACCACCATGGCTAAGACAAAATTCTAATGGCTTTGAATTATGATGATACTTTTAATTTCTGGTTACTGAGTATATAGTTTGAAAAATCTTGTGTAGTCAGTGACAGTTTCTCCGTTTATCAATTTTTTTTCCCATTCTTTCATAGTTTTTGACAGTGGAGTTGCAAGGTCTGATATTAATAGTCTTTTCAATCCTTTTTCTCTGGTTTCATGTTTTTACTTTAGCATTAGATCTGTAATTAGTTTCTTAAATCTTTCCATAAATAGAGATCTGAAATGTTTGTTATTTCACTAAAGGAAATGCCTCTATAGAAGTCTAGGCTGCAATTACAGATTTCTTTGCTTATTGTAAGGAATTATTGCAGTTTTGATCAACATGGAAGCTTGCTGAGACAGTGTTAATGTTCTTATAAATTATTCTTATAATGTTCTTATATGTTAATATATTCTTAAAACTTGGAAAATATCTTCCATGTTAAGGATCTGTATTGTATATTAATTTTGTTAGATTATTCATCTTAAAAAAACATAGGGGGTGGCTTCTGTAGTTGGGTGAAGTTCTTTCCCAGTTCATACTTGAAATGTAAGTGTGAAGAGTTAGGTTTTTAATTGTGGGGAGCTGGATGGAGTTATTTTTAACAATGTACTAATATGCATAAGTTTATTTTTAAAAAGATAATTCAGTAATGCCTCCATATAGATCCAGAAAAAGGCTTCTCGTGTAAAGATAGAATCAACATTGATTTTTTTTTTGTTTTGAACTGTAAATTGTGCATTGATTTGTAATGAACAGCTTATTACAGTATGTCTCCTGATCTCTGCAGGCAAATTGAATGCTCCAGCCTGTAGAAAGCGCGAGGGCTTTGGGGTTTCTATTAGGTTTTCCGTGGTGTGGAAACTATTTCTATAATGCCCAGTGAATGCAGCCAAGCTCTTCACTATCTGCCTGGCAGGGGTGGGTCCTGGTTTCTGGCAGGGTCACAGTAACCAGGATAATTTGCTTTCTCTTTGAACCTCCAAGGTTAGGGCTAGGACTGGTGGCCTCGTGCTTTCTGCTCCACACAGCCTTGTTTAAACACTTCCTTGAATGTCTTCCTAAAATTAACTAAAAGCTGGAGTTTGTTCCCTGGAAAAGAATATAATCAGAGTTGCAAATGCATGTTTCTCACCCTTCCCAGAGGCTCTTGATAGTAAGAGCAGGGGTGCATGGAGAAGAGATCTTAAAGACATGCAGATTGTTCTTGATTTGCTCTAAGCCAGTAGTACAAGAAGGGGAAGAAGCTCCCACTCCACATCCCCTCCAGCCTTGTGGACAAGAAAACATGAAAGGAGACACCTTAAGCCATGCTCTGGCAGAGAGCAATGCAGGTGGCCTTCAGGGCTGTCATTTTAGAAATGCTTTGTGCCAAACCAATATACAAGAGTTTGATCTGCTTGGTTTCTCTCACTGTGAAGATAAACATGCAGACTGAGTGCCTTTTTTTGTGGTAAGAGGGCACATAATAAAATAATAAATATTTTGGATTAAACTAAGATCTATTCCATGTTTTCAAAGTTGTAAGGATGTGTTCAGCATTGCAAACCAACGTGCACTGATACACTCAGTAAGCTGAGTGAGGAAAGGTATGGATTGGCAAAGTGTTTGACTTGGGAGATTCATGCCTAGTCATTGTATTTGGCGCTGCACGCCAGCCATCCTCTGTTCAGTGTGGTTACTGTTACCTCTCATTCCCTGGTAGCAAAGGATTCAATTCTGAAAAATAGTGCTTTTACTTGTAAGATACTTCAAGTGGGCCCACATTGACTCTCTTAAGACTGGAAAATATAGCAAAAAGGCTTAGAAAGTACCAGAGTAGTAATATAAAAAATGTGAAGTGTTCAGTGTACATGAGATACTCATTATTTTAGGCAAAAAAAAGTTCTCAGTCTGATGGGGTGTTTTATTCCACGAAAGGAGAAAAGTCAAGATTTGCAGACTCCTTGACTCTTCTGCAAATCCTGTCTCTTTTCTACAGTAGAAGATGGACTTCCCTTTCTGAAGAAAAAAAAATGTTGGAAAGGTTTGATCTGAACATTGCCCATTGACATGTCCGTGAAAAAGGTCTTGATGACATCTCATTCAAATGTTTACTGTCTGTTCCAAATAAAACAGTGACAGTAACTTTCCCTGGCCGTTGCTCTTTGGAATACAGTTTACTAATAAGGTCACAAACCTTTGTGAAAACCGGCATTTCTCAGAAAAATAGTGTGTTTAACCAAGCCTTAATTCATGATGGTAAACTAATGAAACTGCGTATTGTTCATCTTTCTAAACTCATTTGAAGTACAGTTATACTTGATCTTGAAATTGTTATTTATATTGAAAATTTAGAAATATAGATTAGCTCTTTATGAAAGGATAGGTGTCTGTATGGTAAGCAGAACCGCATTACTGTATTGTCAGATTTGTCTTCTAAGCATATGGTTAAGTTCCAGCATGTTCAGGTACAATGGTAAACCTTCTTGTCTTGGTAAATGTGCTGAAGTATTTAATTCTGCCTGGTGTCTCAGCAGTAAATTAGTATGCTCTACTGTTTGCTTGTTCTGACCTGCTCTGAGTTGCACGTTTGTGGCAGCGTTTTACAGTTCTGCTGCTGCTAGTGAGGATGCCCAGCAAAGCCAAATGGAGAAGAATTGCTTTGACATTTTGAAATCAGCTACATATGAATTGCATTCCTTTATTTTAAAACTGACTGCAAATGAGAATATAGGTCCAGTGCCAGGGCAAGCCACTTGTAGACCCTGGGAATCAAGACTGCAGGGGAGAGCACAGCCAGAACTTTTAGATTTTTGGCTTCCTTTCAGCCTACTGGGTGGATTGTTGAGGAACTAGCAAGGGGAACTAGTAGGAAATCTGCTAGTTTCTATCATGTAGATAGAGTTCCATAGGAGCTTTATCAAAATAGGTCTTTCACTTTTTCTTATTTGACAAATAATTTTTTGGAAGTATTTCTTCCCAGGAAGCAGCTTAGTGGTATGCATTAGTATTTCAACTGTATTTAACATAATTTCATGTGCATAGGTAGGTAGTTGAGACCTAAATAGCAATAGCTTTAGACAAAAACTCAGGTTTTAAACTTGTGAGTGTGCCTCTAGTAAAAACGTTAAATAGTGGTGGAGCCTTACAGGCTTTATTGGTATTCTTTGTGAGTTAGTGTTCACTTCATGTGTATCTATCGTATTTGTAATGCTGGTACCTTAGCCTGAGATAAAGCAACACGTTTTTGACTAAGCACATGACTAACCAGTGTAGTCTTTGTTCAAATCATAAATTCATTCCACTTCAGAAGAAAATCAGCACCTGAATTTACCACTATGCCCACCTTGGAGTTACATGTGACTCTCTCAGAGTTCTGAGTGACCTTTCTCTGCTCATCAGCTCTGTGTAGCAGCTGGCAGCAGGATGAAGCTGCCATACCTCAGAGCAGCTATGTAAGTTCTCTGCACCTTGTAGCACTCAGCTACATAAAACTTCTTCCAGTACTTATAAAGATAGCCAGCTGGACTGCTTCTGGCATCACGTACCTCTGTAGAACTTTGGGAGGAAAAAGAAGAGTGCAACATCTGGTAATGCAGTATGTGCTACAAACTGCAAGACCTCCTGGCTGTAACAGAATCTCCACATCAAAATATGTGTTTCAATTAGCACACTCAGGTTGCTTTTGCCTAGGCTATGCTTATAGCGTTTTGGTGCATGCTGATTTATTAAATATCTAAAACTCATGGGTTTGTCGTGATTTAAACCTGGATTCAAAGGATATAATGGTGAAAGGGATCAAAAGACTGTAACTGTTTCATTAATATACCTAAGACCTTTAGCTATAACAAAGTGTACTTACAGAGCTGTAAGATTTTGAAAAAATACTAAGTTTCATCCAGCTTACTGCGAATAATTCAGGTCTGTTCCATTAATGTTTATGAGGTGAAAGACTACTGAACAAATTTACCTTTTCTGGTTAACATTGGTACAAAAGCTACAACAAATTTCTCTGATCATGGAGCCAAAAGTGCTGAAGCTCTGATTTGCACAACTAGTCAGTAGGCAAACTGGATTGAGCAAAGCTAAAACCAGATGGACAACTCGTTTATCCTATAGCAGTATTTTCAGAGATCTGACATGTCATCTGTGCAAAAGAGCTCAACTGGTTATACTACTTAGGACCAGGTGTGTTGTCTCTCCCCTCTGTGGGGAGAACACAGGTGGTGTTATGGGAAATGCTGTCTTAGGAAGGACAGGCTCTTTTTTTCATTAACTATTGTCAGTTAATCTCTGGTTGAGAAGTCACCATTGCCTCCAGATCTCAAAATATTTGTGCATCAGGCATGATGACAAATAAATTTCCCATTTAATGGAGGTACTGAATAGGCATATGGATTTTGTGCTGTTAACATTTTTTAAACTAATGTTTTTTGCTTGAAACAACAAATAATTATGCAAAGTTTTCAGTGTACGTATTATCGGGCAAGGTTTTGGCGTTTTTCTTAACTGTCAGTCTGTCCAATATTTCCTCATGCTTCTTCATAAGCTCTTTGGGGGCTGGGATGTGGAAAAGCGCTCTAGAACTTGCTCCTTTCCCCCCGCATTAAGTTCATTTTAGAGAACCAACATTTCACTTTATCTCCTGAAGGCCCGATGTATGCTTCATTACATTTCTGAATGTCATTGTGAAAAGACCTGCGTTTTGATACTTAAAAGGAAATAGGAAATGAGACAATAAGGGTCTAGCACTGTTAACTCCCTTTCCATGTTCAAATAAATGGCATGTTTTTATAACTGGGAGGGGATGAAGCTGGCTCTCACAAGGGAAATGGTTAGTTCTTACCATGGCGACTTTTGATAAGGATTTGTTGGGCGACTGTATACTTACTTGCACTTGCTAAAATAATCTATAATTACAGGATTTAAAATTCTTAACCCTTTCTGTGTAACTGCATTAGTTCTTCAGTAGTTATAAGTGGGCAGCGAAGGAAAAAGAATTGAGAACTCTGCTATTCCATATTAATACAGCAGCTTGTTTCTAATTTTGTGTAGGTGCAGGACTGACTGGCTAATGCTTAACCCAGACCTAGTAAGCAAGTACTGGAAGTGTGTCTTCTGAAAGGGGTGACCTTCCCTGTGAGAGTATTCAGAGTGATACAGTTTGTGTTACATATCTGAGTGTTCCTGAGACCGACTGTGCAAATGGCTTTTGGTTTTCCAGGTCAGGATTATGTGACAGGGTGTTCTTCACTGGTCCTGGGCTGCGATTAGCCTTGCTCCAGCGTTTCAAAGGCATGTTTGCTTTCTGATGTCTGTGTGGACTTGGGGCTCTGTCACCCTTTGCTTGTCCCAGGTTGCCTGACATTTTAATGTAGCAATTAATTCAATGGGTGACATGAGTCTTCAGCTTCTAGTTCACAGTCAGGTCACTCCAGTGCCTAGTAAAAGATTAACTTATTGAGAAAAGTATTTCCATAAACAGTCCATTAGTAAGTCACAAGGTCATGACTCGTTTCACATGCAGACTTTCCCCCAGCTATAGTTACACCAGTGTGTCCTGGAAACTAGTTTTTATTTCTGGACGTGTATATGTTATTGTGGTTTCATAATGATTTGAAAAGCACTTGCGCGCCTCCTTAAAGATGTGAGACTGCTTTCCTGGTTACTGTCCCATATTTGATATGCTGCTACTGTCATAAAGGTTCTCCTGGTAAGAAGTAAAATTAGTGTGACTAACTTAAGTGATCACAAATGTTTGCCTAATATTTTTTTAATTACAATTTAGTAAGTTGTCTGTGTGTTATAGAAAATGCTTTTTCATTCTGTTTTTCTTAGGCATTTGTCTTATAAAGGTCTTTCAAAAGAGTATTCTTTTGGCTATAAAATGAGCAAATTGCAGACGTGTTTCCGTGATGGTGGTTAAACTTTTAAAATGTCTAATCATGCGTTAATTTTACGCGAGTCCTTTTGTAATCTCTGAATATGCCATTAATGCTATTTTAGAGTGGAGCACCTTCTAGACTTGCAAGAGGTATAGACATCTTTCCCCCACTTTCTTTTCCTTTAAAGTAAAACTTATCTGGTGTAGAAAAGTAAATAAAATTAAATTGCGTTATGACATTGTAATAATCAGACAAATTCTGGGATAGAATTATTACTACGTCAAGTTGTTTCAACTGAGGCTGAAAGTCCTTTTAGAGAAGTCATAGCACAGTGGGGTAATCACAAGTGTAACTCTTAACTCATACAGCTGTCATGATGCTCACACTTCCTGATAATCACCTGTGTAATTTGTTGCTGCTTTACCATTTCATATGCTGAATCAATGCTAATGAGTTTCTTGGTAGCACCTCAGGGAATTCAGATTCCGCATTTACTGATCTCCTTTGAGTGAAAGATACTTCCTCTATAACAAGTGGCATAATTTACCCCTTCTTAAGTTGGTTCAGTGAAATCTTGGACTTTTATTTCCCACATTTTTATGATTTCCATTACTATCACTTCAAGTCCTGGTTTGTGTTTCTTATGTTTAAATGTATTGCTTAAAAATACAACATTGTGGCTTAGGCTATACTGATTTTTTTAATGGATTCTGATATTAAATTCTCCAATAGCTTATGGAAGCATGGACAACACAAAACTGACTGAGATTTCACTTATGATTGTGCGAAAAACACCCATGAAACTTTATTAAGGCAGATGGGACTGTCCCATCTTTCCAAATAAGAATTCGTGTTCTTGAATATAATGAGCTCTCCATTTTCCTTTCACTTAATTTTGAGTAAAGGCAGTTATGGCTGCTGGCAAATACGTGAAGTCACTTTAAAATCTGTAGATTGGTCCAATGAGTCTAATACAAAAAGTGGGAATTTTCCTTCAGAAGGAATTAAGCAATAAAGCACAAAGATAAATACTCTCTTGAACTGTTGAATTTAGATTTTTACTTCCTGAGAATACTTTAACACAATTGTGTATATAGAGAATTACAGAAAGCAGTTGTGGATGAGTTTGGCTTCATCAAATCAAAAAAGGATTAAATGAGCTGGGCCTCACCTGTGCATTAAGTACTTGCTGGTACTTGTAAAAGGCTCAGAAACCATAACTTCAAACTAGCAAATTCTTCTTGGCTGTTTTGTTTTGGTTTGGGTTTTTGGGTTTTTTTTAGTATCAAATTGGGTTCTCATTCATTGTAGTATCATTCTTACTGTGAACTTTTTTTCCAAAGTAACTGTCATATCCCTTATTCAGTGATTTTTTTTTTCTTTTTTTTAATATTGGAGTTTTAAAACACATTCTTACCTTATACTGTTCCTTTCCAGGTTGATACACTTCTGTCTGAATGTTAATACTGAAAAGAAACCTCACATTAGTTTCTCAATTATTTTTTTTTAAATCAGTTGTATATTTTTAATAGTTCTGAATATCTCATGTTGATATTTGATTTATGTGTCCTCTGGAAAGGAATGCCTCTTCTGTGCTTTTTTCTTTACTCTACCATCCTCAACTAGAATTGCTTATGCTGAAAGTGGAGGTTGGTATTGAATACGGCTGAAATACAGATTTAGTTACTTAAATGTGAAGCCTAAATTTGGAAATTGCTTTGGGAGGCTTGACATTTTTTGGAAAATGAAAGTGCTCCTTGGATACTTTCATATGAATTGGGAAACTATTTTAGTGTAAAGGCAGGGAATGGAAGGGAACAATACAGAAAAATAGTCACTGGTAGTCACTTAAGCGTTTTCAGAAATGTAGGTTTTTTTCAAAGGTGACAATGGGAACAAAGCACCAGAAGAGTGCATTTATCAGCCAATTTGTTCCCAAGCAGTGTGGTTTATTCTGACTTGTTAAGGAATGAGTACACAGTATTAAATGTTATTTACATAATTACTTTAAAGTTGGAAGTAGTTAAGAATCTTCAAGAATAATGCAGAAAATTTGCTTTTCTCAAAATACATATCTTGCTTGAGGTGCTTTTGGTCAAATGTCTGTGACGTGAACTGGCTTTCATCCATCAATTTGAGCCAGTAAGTTTTGCTGTTTTGCCTTTTTTTTAAGGTTGTTGTATTAAGGACCAGGATTTGTTGTTGCATGAACAAACTGAGATGGTTTTTAAACAGAAATAGAAAATTCGGTCAATGTTAGTTTAACCTTCCCTTAGAACCCTAAAATAAAATGAAGTGGAAAAGCTCTGGAAACCAGATTAAGACACACTTGAAAGCACAGAATTCACTTAGTGCCTTTCTAATTTTAGAGTGTTGTGGTGGTCAAAACTAAATGAGATTTCATGAGAAACTGGTAATAATTTGAAGTAGAAACTCACTGATATGCATTAGGTTCAGAAATTCCTGTTAAAACTACAGGGCAGAAAGAATCTCAGTGAATTAAGTGTTGTGAAGAACTAAAGCTTAGAACTTTTAGGTTAGTTCTGAGGTAAAATGACAACACTTGCGTTTAAATCATCAATCTACTGGACCTTTTGTAAGACAAGGTGGTTTCTCAGACAGCCTTGAAACTTGTAAGGGTAAGGGTTTGTGTTGACCAGTGGGATGTGGAAAAGAAAAGAGTTGGGGCTTGACTTTACTGAAGCTCTGGACATGTTCATATTATCATTTATGGCCTCCTCTGTGTTTGCCTTTGTTGGTATTTCAGGTGTTTTCCATTTGTTGTTCTTCACTGCACTTAACAGTAGGGAGAAAAGGAGGGACAGAACATTTCTCTAGTTAGGTACTGTACTAGATTTTGGGAAGGTGGGCTTGAGATACTGGTTTCTTACCTGAAAGCTCAGATACTCAATCAAACTAGCTATGTTAGTTTAAATAAAGTTGTTCTTGTAGGTGCACAATTGTATAGGTTACTTTCAAACATAACACTCAAAACTAAGTGCATATTCTTTCAGTATTACACCTATGTTTCAGTCTAAAACTTAATTAAATTTACTGATTTCTCTTTAATAGTGTCTGTTACCAAGGAGGTCCTGAAAAGTGCATGCATACTTAGATCCCATCATTAATACCAGAATTACTCTAATATATTTTTATCTTATGACAATTTAACAGTGTTTCACACTAAAAACTGTGTTTTTAATGATCAAATGAAGCAGTGATGGGGTATAAAGTAAAATATCACTATTTGCTTAAAATTGTACTAACTGGTGTAATATGAAATGAGAAAAAGATTCAGACAAGGATAACACTTCCTTCCGTGCCTCCCTGCCTCACCTCCCGGACACTACTGGCACTTTCACATTTGTATTTTAGAGATAGACATTTTTGCTTATTTTTCTCATACATATGTATTTTGCTGCCCTTCATAAGGGAGAAAAATGATGGATATGTTGATTTAATAAAATAAAACAGTTCAGATAACTTGCTTCCTGCATTCATCATAATTTGTTGACAACACTTCCATTCATAGGCTAGATCTCGTGATCTTTTTCTTCTTAGTAAGAACATTGCTTTTAAATTAATGCTGTTACATAAATATGAACACCTCTCTTTGCTTATTGGGTCCTGGACTGAGAAGAGAGTATGATATGCTGTGCTGTGGATGAGAGATATCCATAGGATATGAACAAGTAGCTTACTTTCTAATGCACCATGAAACTGGAAATAAGTTCTACATGGAACATCCCTATGCTAGTTACACAGTGACATCTCCTGAAGTCGATAATGTTTTCGTTACTGTACCACTTTCAACTAAATGTATTACATGTTTTCTTTTGTTGTAAAAATAATAACTTTGTAGGATAAATATTTGCATTTTATGAACTGGAAAAAAGGCAGATGTAAGGGGTTTTTTCTCCTAGATAAATCTTTAAAATGACTGTTACAGAAGTCATCTGAGATAAATTACAGGTAACAAGTACCTTGCACTATTTTTTAGTTTACCTAATGTAGCCGAATCTTTAGCAGATGATGAGTTTACCGTGGACTTGATGCAAAGTCAAGAAAGAGGTAACATAGAGAACAGTCCCAGTGAGCGTTTTCTTCAGTGTAAGAAAAAGTCCTCATCTCCAGCAAAACACTTCCTGTTGTGTTCTTGGCAGCTCTGTTGTAGTAAATTGTTTATTACTTAAACAAGCCATCTAAGGAGAAGCTGAACTGTGACATCGTATAGTAAAGTTCAGTTCTGTGCTGATCATACCTTTTAAGTTTATTTAATTATGATGTACTTCAAGTCAACTAGTGTACTGGGCTATTTGGAACATTCAGTGCAAAAGTCATGTATGACTAAGTCACACACACACATTTCCATCTTCTAGTTTTTGAAACAAACTGCTGTATTTTTACTTAGTCTGTCTGTTTTGTTTTTTTAATGTAATAATGAAATTGCATTGTAAAACATCCTCAGATATTTTAAGAGTGCTTGAAAGTAATTTCTGTTTTTCAGATATCTGCCTCTCAGGACCTGTTTTTTTGTAGAAATTTTTCCAAGCTCCAATGCGAGAAAAGAGAAGGGCTTTTTCTTATTCTGATAAGAGAAACTGAAAGTATGCAGCTGACTGTGGCAAAGTGCTTTTTCGTTCCCTGGCATTGCAAGAGAAGGGGACCTTATGAAGCTTTCTTGAACTTTCATTAGTATTTGTCTTAATGCTGTCTCTGTTATGACAAATACCACTTTAAACTGTGTATTGAATTCTCTGTTTGAGAGATTGTGAGAATGCATCTTTCTTGATCAGTGTCTGGTTATGTTCTCTTGAGGCTTTGGGAGGAGACAGCCTTTTTATTGTAGATTCCCTCAAAAATCTGAGGTGGTTTTTTTGGTTTTGTTTATCTTAAATTCTGCTGCCAGCTTCCATTCATAGCTGAGGTTCCATTTCCACTGTGATGATAAAACACTACCACCATCTGAGTACAGTAATCTGTTCCTGTCTGCTTGTTAAATGCTGAAAAAGTGACAGTTGTTTTGATAGTTTTGCAAAGCAGGAAATTACAGACTTCTTACGCTTTGTCAGAAACTTCAGTGACTACAGCAGGAAGAGCTACTGAGATCCCAAGGAACATGTTCCAGGACACGAAGTGTTTCTGTTGTGACTTTACTGTTTGGGAGGAAGCTAACTGGACGCTTGTTTTGTTTTTTTGATGGTGTTTTTGTTTGGGTTGATTTGTTTTGTTTTGGTTTTGGTTGGTGCTGGTGGTAGCTCTTTTGTTGGTTTTGGGAGGGGGTGGGGTTTGATTTATTTTTTTGTTGGGTTTGTTTGGGGTTTTTAATAGTTTTTAGTAATTAAAATCATCTTCTGATTTCTTTTTGCATAACTAAGAAATGATTTTTTAACATTCCGTGGTGCAAACAGACCTTATTTTTAAGAATTTGTTGCTAGTATAGTTGCCCAAGGGAAAACCTTCATAAAGTAGAACTTGCCTTTCTTCTTGTCTTCTGGGTTGTATATACATAATAACACTGACAGATGTGTGTGTTGAATGTCTGCTGGCGCAGACGTTTCCTCTAGGGTTTAAACATAAACTCTAGTTCTACAGTTTCTCCTTCTTCCGTGCCCAAAAGGTCAAGTAGGTCACTTGGGTTTTTTTCTCTGCCAGTTTGATTTGAGTGAAACTTACTCATTGAATAATTCATTGGATAATTCTTAATGTAGTTCAGATGCAATTGCATATAGTGGCATTTTTAGTGTAACGTTTTTTGGACACTGAAACAGTGGAATTTCTTGCATCATTCTTGTTGTAATAATGCCGATAGTGTGGCATGAAGTCAAAGACATGCAATGTCTTCTGCCTAGAGAAGTCAAAGACCTTTTAAATATAAACTTAGTCAAAGCAAAAATAAGGAAAGCAGAGCCTGTACCTGTGGATGAGTGTGTTTGCTCAATACCTCAGCAGGATACCTGAGCGCTCTCCTCTCTTTTGACTTGCCTGTAGGAGCAGATTTAATGATTACAACTTTTACAATATTTGCATGAGGGTTTTAGAAGAAGCAGGATGGTCAAGGTGTGTGTGTGTCTTTATGGTAATTTTTTTAAGTTACTGTATTCCCCAGTCTACAGTCTTTCTGATTTATAACAGTGGGGATTTGTTCCCTCACATCATCTGCACACAAAAGTGGCATATATATTTAAACAAACAATGGGCATTTATCTCTAATGTGTATCTTAATGATTTTCTGTCCTGTAGTTATTTATTTTCAATGTAAGGGGTTTTTTTTAGTTTTGTGGTGTGGTGAGTGAACACAATTTTCACTATTTTTCTGGAGGTCAGCTCAGTGTCTCTTAAACCTCTTAAACCTAAACTCATTTCAGATGGCATGCCTTCTGTTTCTAGAGTGCAGTCTACATATAAACCAACAGATGAAAGATACAGCAGATAAAAAATAAACAAATTAATGTGGAGGTATCCTCCTCTCATTCATCCCTGAAGCCATGTATTGGCTGTTGAAAGTGGGAAGGAATCTAGTGGGAGGAGTTGCTCAGAGATTTTTCTGTGGTTTTACCACAGCACGCCCAGATAGTTGCAGTTTGACATAGGACGCTGGGCTTGCAGCTTGGACTTACAATGATGCTTCAGCGGGGAGATCCCGTGGAGTGACAGAACTGTGCAGCTTGGAGCCTTGTGAGTGCACAGGGTATGCAGTTTTCTGTAAGCTCTATTCTTATGCTTAGTCATACTGACATGTTTCCTTTCTGTCCTGGAAATGCAGCATTTTCTTTGTACAATAAATAAGAAGAAAAAGAAGCTGTTACTTTAAGGGATAACTTCTTGAACAGAAGACAGGAAAGAAAGGTAGTATGACTTGTTTTCATGTTTTTAATACATTAAATTTCATTACTGAGAGTCATAACCCCTGCTATCTTGCTGGGTTGAAGGAGAACAAATTTTAGCTCTTGAGGACTGTTGTTTCTGGTCTGGCAGCTTTAGTTTAGTAATAAGACTTTCTTTCTTCATCTTACAGTACAGAACTGTAGTCTTTAGTATGGCAAATCCCATTTCTGCATGTGGGAGATTTTCTCCACTGGAATAAATCTGTATTACAAAGCATGTGTGCTGTAAAAAGGCTTGTTTGTCAGAAGTGTCATCCTGTTTTGTTTTCTTGGAAAGT
This sequence comes from Cisticola juncidis, assembly GCA_013400215.1. Classification (NCBI taxonomy): domain Eukaryota; kingdom Metazoa; phylum Chordata; class Aves; order Passeriformes; family Cisticolidae; genus Cisticola; species Cisticola juncidis. Next base: position 632,813 of record VXBR01012335.1, read on the forward strand.
TGTTGGAGTACCACATGAATTAGGTTGAAGATCAAATCCAGACCAACAGTTTTCCATTTTCTTCTCTCCAATTTGAAGTTTCAAAATGTGTGGTGGTGTTTCGGGGTTTGGTTCTGAAGTCAGAGCAATATCAGTAGGGATAAATAGAAATTAATAACTTAGGTAGGGAATAGGAACTCCTTAAACTGACCTCGTGTCTGCAGAGATGGTATATGGAATTCTTTCAGCAGGTTACCTACCCAAGTTACAATAGCTTCTGGCCCCTTCTTCCCTTGGATTGGCATAAATGGCTGTTTTTCAGAGCCTGGATATTACCTAAAATGTTTCTAGGCTCGTTACCACTCTAGTTGTAATGTTAGTGCTTGATGTAAGAGTAGATCCAGCAGCAAATTCAAGCAAATTCTACTCTCATATAAATATTTTAGGTACTCTTTGCTGTTTATTATTTTTTTCAAATAGAGGATATTTTTTAATACTTAAAAGCATCTTAATCTATAAGATGTTTATGTCTGAGGTTGAGATCCATTATCAAATTGACAAAATATACCCAGTACCTTGGCTTTTCTTTAATTGATACAGAATGGCAGAGAGGGAAGTAAGAAGAAATGAAATAGGGGTGTGTTCGTTAAGTAAGTTTGCTTTCAGGTGAATACTCTGAAAAAACATTTTAACGTTCTTGCGTTTCATTCCTCAAAATTTTGAAAACTGCTTGGTAAAGAAAAAAAAACTTGTACTTTTTACTTTTTCTGTGTTGTCAGCTGGAATAAATTTTCAGTAACCTCTTGGAACCTCCAATTTACACATGTTCCATGTGACATACAGTTTCATAACATCCCCTGAGATTAATTTCAGCTTTTTTTAAAAGACTGCATTATAATGCTAAAAATGCCTAATATCTCTGTCACATTCTGCGTGGAAATAGGAAGGTTGTAGAACTTTGTTGCATGCTACTGGAAGCTGCTTTATGTGGCAGAAAAATGTATTTATGATTTTTCTGTTTTATGATCTTGGTCAATTCTGGCCTGTAGGGTAGTCAAATTTCCCCTTTATTGTATGAATACATGATAGAGTTGAAGTATTCCAAGTTAACTGGAATAATTGTCGGCTTGAGTTTTTGAGACAATATTCAGCATTCCTACTTAGTTGATTTTGTGTTTTCAAGTGAGCTAACTTAAAACAGATTTTAAAAGATTCATTACACAGGTTTTTTTTCTTAATAGCTTAGCAATAATTCATGGTATATTGAATTTTAGGAAGATGAAATTTAAAAATTGACCTTGGGAAGTAATTATTTTGAAGTGAACTGCATAGAAAACAGAGCTTTCAATTGCGGCTTCAGTTTGACATCTTATGCTAGCTTTATATGTAAAGTCTAAGTGTGCCCTGCCCTGAGAAGGTGAGCACAGCAGCCTTACTGAGTCTAGATGCACATCACACTGCTGTGACTGCATTTTCTCACAGACACCTGAGCTAGGTTAGAGCATGGCATTCAGCAGTGGCACAGCCTTCAGCCTGTGGTTCGTGCATTCCATCCAGTGCTGAATTTTGTGTCACACCGGTTACACTGACAGTGTGAGGTGGTAAATTAAAAACCAGTCTGGTCTAGGAGATGAGGACTGCAGTTGTGTTATTTTCCTCTAGAGCAGGTAGATGTGTCCATAAACAATACTGCATTTTCTTACCTTTTGTTGTTAGAGTGTTAACTGTGAGTTAATTGTATGGAAACTTTCTGAAATCCAGCGGTGCTGGGGTGCAGCATTAAAGGAACATAGGTACATAGGAAGATCCAGGTAAAGGGTAAAACATATCTGTGCATTAAAGAAGTACTCATGTTAAAGTTTCCTTGTAGGGAGAAATGTGTATTACATGCTTGCAGCAAGCAGCATACAAAGTTCTTTTGTCTTGCTTTAAAACTTAAAAGAATTATGAAAATACTGTCCTGTACATAAAGCTTTATGTAGCAGGTTTTCTTCTTAACATGTGGATTTTTAAAATGCTTTATGTGTTGGTGGCAACAAAATGGAATATGAAATACTTTTATTTAACAATGCTTTCGTAAATGAGGCTCTTATACCAGGGACTTACAAAGCACACCTGCTTTTCCCATACAGCTTTAACTTGCCCTGAGAGTTATTTTCTTACCTAACAACCACCACCCCAAATAAAAAACAAACAACAAAACTCCCCAAAATATTCCAAGAACAGTACATGTGAAACTGAAAATCAAAGTTCTGATACTTCTTCACAAAAACAAAAGCATGCTGGGACAGTCTGAATAAAGCATCTGCTATTCAGGACTGAAGTTTCTTTTGAGCTATTTTAAGTAAATTACAGAAATGTTTTCATTTCCACTGCAGCCTGAGTCATACTCTCTAATTCCTTCTAATGATTGTTGTCAATCAGTTGGTGGAATAAAACCAAAATATTTTTAATTTGACTTTTTCTTATTTTAGATTTCTTATTTCAAATTGATGGTAGACCTGGCATATTGTTTTTTAGGGAGGCATTCTGAGAACTGTGGAAAAATTGTAGTTGGGGTAATGAAGTACTTTCTGTTGAGGATGTTTCTGAGAGTTGACTTCCAAGCTAAAGGTATCAAGAGCCAAATATAAATGAATAAAATGCAACCACATGAATTATACTAATAGTCTCCAAATCTGCACAGTGAGGGAAAACGTCCTAAAAAAAAGGAACAAAGGTGGATGTTGACGTTTGACTTGATCAGTTTCTGTTGTAGAACAGGTGCTTCTGAACCATGGAGCTGCTTATTTCTCCAGGATTAACAGCTTAGTTAACAAATTGAGCAAAAATAAGAAAGGTGGGGCTTCTCTTTGCAAAGGTACAGCTTTGAAATAAAGTTTGCAAATAAAGATGTTTGAAAACCAATGCTGTAAAATTACTTTTAAAGGCTTTCTTTACAAGCCTAAATTTATTTACTTGAACTTCTAATTTCAATACGGCCTTACTTCTCAAGTGTGATAGTGAAATGTCATCTTCCAGACAGATGTTTTTTTAATATAAGTTTCTCAAACAACGTTTCTTGAGAAGTTTGAGAAAACCCTGGAACTTTTTTGCTTATATATGAGGTTATACCTATCAAAACCTATCAAAAATGTTGGTAATTATTTTAATTTTGGCACATTGGATAAAGTTTACTTTTTGCATACCTTAATTTTGATTAGTAGAGTTAATGTTATAAAATCTTCAGCACATTCAGCTTTTCTGGTCTCACAGAAGCACTACACTGCTTTCATGGCACTGTAAAGTTCAGGTAAGCTTTTGTGTTTCATGAGAGCCTGACCACATGTTTTATATCAGAATTTTAAGCTAGTTCCCTTGGGTGTGGAGGCAGTAGTGAAACAAGGAATTGTTGTATGAATATTTAGACTTTGTGAACCTCAGATGAGACGTCCCAGCACTCGTGGATATATTCGGAATATTCATGAAAGGATTTTGCTATTATTATTTTAGCATTCAAAATAGAAGCTTAATAATAATACATAAATTTTAGAGAACTGCTCCATCGGAGTTAATTTGTAGAAGTCAAACACAACTGTGGACAGGACATGGCTGTTGGAGGATTGCATTGATGAACTTACATGAGTAGTCCACAAAAGCCTAGTGTATAGTATTGCAGAACAAACACAATGTTTGTCTTTCAGGCTATGTGGGAGAGAGCAGTTTAAAAATCTGAAAGTACACTTGTGTGTTATTTTTTTGTTGTTGTTTAAAGCCATGGGCTTCGCTGAGTGCTGCTATCTCAGTTGAAGCAGTGCTTGAGGGCACTGCACAATTGGTTAGTAACTGCTGCCTATCTATAACGTTTCAGGGTCCTTTAGTATGGATGAATTTCATGGCAGTTCCTTATCAGATTTTTCTTGGTTGCTGGTTCATGGCTTGAAGTCTTCTCTTGCAGTTCTCCTTTGACTTTTTTGTTGAAAAGTGTGGATTTGCTGCCAGGTACACAAAAGATGGTCTGAGTAGTTGTTGGTTTTAAGTGACTAAAGAAAAGTACGTCTTAAATGGTTACTGATACCTTAACTGGTCAATAACAAAGAAAATCATAACCTTTTGTCTTGAATACTAGCAGTCAATTTCTGATGAAGCAAGAAGTTTAATGAGTAGATAGTTATGAAGAAGGATCTGTGATCATGCACTTTCTGAAGTACCAATTAGTGCATTTGTGGTAATTGCCAGTACTAAATATTTAACTCAAATCCCAGATAAAGCTAAACTTTAAGTACATCATTTTAATTCTTCTTCTTAAGTTACTTTTTAAAGGTTAAATACGTGAGAGAAAGATATTTTTAATTAAAAACATGGTTCCTCTGTCTGAAGTGTACATGTATCTGTATATTTCTGTGCTCCAAATAATTATGTTGTCATGAAACCCACTGAAAATACTTTTGGTGCTTGTCCTATAAACAGTGAAGTAATTTTCTCAGTGAGAAAGTAAATGAGCTCTTTTGGAATCATACTTATTTTGTAGTTCTGGCAGTGTGAGGCTGCTTCTTCAAAGACAAGGATTATCTCTTCTTTTGTGCATGTAGGTTAGGATAAATGAAGAAGCTTTTTTAAAGTTACTTTAATGTGATATCTATCCATGGTAATAAAGCAAGCAGTGAGTGCTGCTGTTAGTACTTTTGAAATAAGTATTTTAGAGATTTTTTCAGTTCAATCATTTAACTTTTTATAGTTGTTTGAACTGAAGACTTGTTCCATGATTGCCTGTACTTATTCCTGTTTATAAGTTTCACATTTTTCACAACTTTTTTTCCTTCTTGCCTGATTCCTCTGGATGAATTTTTTAAAAAAAGGTAAATTTACCTACTCTGTTATTTAACAATAATGTATGAAAGTTTAAGTTGTTATTGTAACTCCTTCCCAGCATAACCTCGTACCTGTGGGAGGAGATGTCAGAATGAAGTAATGAGCAGTCATTACTCTCACTCAGTTGTGGTGCTGATTAGAGAGGACAGTAAAACTTACTTGTTCAGTAACTATCGAGTTCTGGAAAGCCTTCCTCCATTCCTCTTCAAAGGTGTTTTTAACAGCAGTAGGAAATTGTTCAGTGCTCTGCCAACTGTACATAGAAGTGACATGATCGTTACTTAGTGTTCGTTACTTGTTTTGAAATGTTACTATTTATGTTCAACGTATTTTGTGGTCTCGCAGTCCTGTGTGAGGTTAGAGACAGATTTGTTCCAACTACCTTGTAAGTACCTATAACCAGAATGTTTCAATAATGCAGCTGTGGGAGATGAGTAAATGTCAGTGTAGATTTGGGGGTTTTCCACAGTGTGGTTTATTTGTTTCAGCAGGTCGTGTCTTTTAATCTTTCTGTACTGCCTTATGCCTAGAGTAGCTTTCGGTGTGCAGAGTCCTGGGATAATGAGTAAAGGGATGGTATTTTAAGAATTTTTGCTAAACAATCACTCCACACAATCCTGGAGGAAAGATAGTATTTCTTAAAGCTAGCAAGCATGGAAATACTAAAAAAATGCTTGAATCAAAAATTGCCAAAATAAATGCAAAAAATTACAAGTAGCCAAAGCATTTTCTGGTGGACCGCTGAAAGGCAAAGGTGAAGGCACCACCCACAGCTTCCCCCACAACATTTTGAATTCACATTAAGTGAATGCTCTCTGATGACATATTGCCTGAAGTGCAGTTTACCTTGCCCCCTCCTGCCCCTCATCTCCACTTACTACTTTTTGTGTAATTAAGGAAGCCAGAAGGTTAGAGAACTCAGGATGGTGGTCAGATTGGGAGGGAGTCAGTGTGTAGAGCTGTACGTTCTGAACTCTGTTTTTCATAAGCAGAGAGATGACAATTCTTGGTGGCCCATGAAAGCTTCAGCAGGCTGGGAATAGTCTGCTGGCAGTGGGTGTGCTAACTGAAATCTGAACATAATTAAGGCATCTTTATTATTAAGAGACCACTAGCGTCTCTTTAAGATTTAGCACTTTGTGTCAAATACCTCTACTTTCATGAACCTGGTCTTAGAAGGACTACATACATGTCACTAGATAAAAATTCATTAGTTTTGCTAGTTTCGTTTTTTAAGAGTGTTTCACAGATAGGAAAACTGGTATCAGCTGACCTAATAGCTCTGACTCTTACATCATCCCTCAAGTACTATATAAAGCTTTATACTGCTTCTAGTTGCTTTTGCATGGTATGTCTTGATGAAATCAGACTATTCCTTTTTCTATACTAGCATGTTTTGTGTAAGTACAGTATCTATCTATATAATTTGATTCTGATGCATCTTTCTAGATCTATGTAGTGTTATTTTTCTGTTTTTATGGAGAGGTGTCCTGGTTTCATGATACTCTTATTCAGAGTTGCTTGTGCACAGTAGAGTGTATTGTGCCTAGGAGCCCAGGGTGAAATGGTTAATCTGAAAACTTGAACGCAAAGGCTTTCTGATCGAATGTGGTTTGCATGGAACAGTGTCTTCCGTCAAGCCACTGGTGACAAGCTGGAATTCTCATAAAACGTTTCTCCTGTATTATGCTTTCACACTGCTTTGTGAATGAGTCTGCAATTTTTAAGTCAATTTTTAAGCAACTGCTGAAGACATCCGTTTTTCTTTACCCAGACCCACATCACACAGAAATGAGCTCATTGCTTTTTTACTCTGACAGCCTGTAATTTCTAATTAGTATCAATAATTACATTTCATATGGAGCATGCATTACTATAAATTAAATACATTGTTATAAGTGAGATGTGAAAGCAGCAAAGTTTTATAATAAAATCTCAGTAATCCACTGAAGATGAAAAGAAAAAGCAGTATAGTTTTAAGGAGTATACTTGCTGTCCTGTATTGGTTTGCTTGTTTGTTTATAGAGCCCTGGTTGGTTATTATGGAAAAATATTTTTTGTTGCTTGCTAACTGCACAGATTTTTTTTTTTTTAATTTTTAAAAATTGTTGCACTAAACACTTTTTTCCTTATCTGGTAAGATTCCTGTACTTACTTTCTCTTTATTTTGTAGATTTTAAAGAAGACAAAATAGGAGTTACTGAGGCTGTATCATTTTTAGCCATATGCTCACAGAAGTTTTGAATTACTTTTTCTGTAATTTTTTTGTCGTGCTAGCTTGTCGTTGTCTAAATAAAGTAAACATTTGCAATAGCAGCTGCCATCATTAAAGTGGGTGTAGTTACTGTATGGTTGGCCTGTGGTTAGATTAGCTGACAGATACCACCAAAAAGTCTCCTTGTTCCAAAGCAGACAGCCCTGTCCAACACAGAGCAGTCTATACCTGCAAAGCCACTGCATGTGGGAGCATTAAGGAGCTGCAGAACCTAAATCTGCATCTTCATGGTGACAGCCAGTTCCCCTGGTGCTCTCTGCTGATAGAAGCTAATGCCCTTCAATATGCATCTACCATAAGTGGTTTTGGGTTGCTAGGGTCGTATTTTTTTCACCCAGCAGTTACTCAGAATAGGCTAGCAAGGAATTTTTAATGTTATTTCTGCATTGTAGGAAAACATTTTGTGACAGTCAGAAATCTCTCTGGAAACATTAAGCTCACTTTGGCCTTTGAGAGTATGAAGTGTATGCATGAATCTTCAGAGCACAAGGCCTTTTGTAATGAGTCTTTGACTGTCAGTGAGCCAGACATAACTCTCTTTAGGAAGTTCAGTGCCTGTTCAGTATAACTTACTGTTTCTATATCATGATATCATACTAATGATATAGATTCCTAGTATGACTTGGACTGATAGACAAGAAATATGAAAAGAGGGAACTTTAAAAAATGAGTACCAAATAACAAAACATAATTTTAAAAAACAAATTGGGATGCATAGAATGCTAGGGGCCTGCTTTATGACTCCCAATTGCAACTTCAGTACAACTAATCAATAACAATAATAATTGGTTCTAATCATCAACAGTGTATGCAGAGAAACACATATAACCCTGGTGAGAAACAATGATTATCATGAAAGCATGTCAGTCAGAAAGAGCAGGAGGAGTCTCACGAAATTTTTCTGTATCTCTGGTCTCCTTCTGTGAGGCCAGACTAACCAGTCGTTAAGACCTAAAATTTGTAGAGGATGTTATGTTTCTTTTCTAGAAATAATATCTATATAAGCTTTCAGGTTTTTTCATTTGCTTTCTTTCATTGTTTATTTTTATGATCATATGCTGCTGAGAAAAGTTTCAAGCAGTAATTTCTGAACATTTGGTATCTGCTGATAATTCTGCCATTTTGAACAGGTCCAAGACATTCTAAGTTTTTTCTCATCTATAACTATTACAGAAATCTATTTAATTACTATTTAATAGGTTGTAGCTTTTAAATTCTATGTAGCTTATCCTGTCCAAGGTGTTTATATCCCATCTTATTTCCATTATTCTTATTGAAGGTGGAGAATGTAGTGTGCAGGTTTATCTGCTTAACCCTAGTATCTTAAGCTGATTCAAAGCATATTATTTTTTGTATGAAATATCTGATATTCTCTACTGGAGACAGGGTAATAAAATTGGCTAAAAACCTCTTAATCCTGTGCATTATGTGTGGAGATGTTTTACTCTTCTCTGACAGTCACCTAATACTAAGAAATTTTATCTTTAAAAATAAGACAGACACTTGAAACAATAGGATATGTACCTGACATATTGACATATAAAAATCATTTCCAGTGAGAATTTTGTTTAAGGACTTGTATTTTTGGTTTTACCCTTCCCTTGACTCTTACGTTTCTGTTAATGGCTTCAGACTTCTGCATCAGGAAGGGCCATATCTTCTCTGACCTGATCTTTCCCATGTGTTGGTCAATCACATTCCAGCTGGTACTCCTATTTTGAGCTGGGACAGCCTGGATGAATCAGAGGCAAAAGACCAGTTTGGTGCCTAAGAGATCAAACTTCATTCCAGAAGTGAAAAAATGGGTTCTGTTAAAAAGGGAGTTGACTTACATGATACATAATCTTCAGTAAGAGCTAGAGGATGGCTCTGGTGGGCTAACCTGGGGGAAAGAATCCCTAACATCTGTGCTGGAGATCTTATAACCTGGTGCAGATGAACTAACCATGTAGCTGTCAGTGAGCACTCCTGTTCAGTCTTTGTAATTACATTTACTGCTGTTTTTGAAGTAAGGCCCAGTGCTGTGTTGCACCACAATGAGGACAGGACTTGCATATTCTCTTCAGCTGGCATGACACGAACTGGGCATCCTGGGTTCTGCTTTCTGCTGGGATGCTAAAATTTGTCATAAAGTAATAAATATTTGAACCTTTGTCATCTCATTTTGGGTATATTAAACAAAACTTGTATTAAAATAATTAAATTACACAATTATTACCTTTGGATCTCTTGTATCAATAAAAATTACCTGCCCTCTGTAAGTTCTAGAAATTCTGCTCCATAATGACATAAACTTTAAGGGTTTTAGAGATAAACTACCCAATTCTCTCTCTAAAGCATGTAGTATGAAAATGTAGAGTCTGAAAGATCATGTAACATTACTGCTGTTTTTCACATCTTGAGAAAACACCTAAGTGTACACTCTGATCCATCTGGACTGTGACTGGCCAACTAAATAATGATAGAAAGAATGAGAGAGCCCTAAGAACTTTCTGTAATACTGGTGTGAGATATCTGATAGCTTTTCTAAGAAATACACACAGGAGAGAAGCCCACTTCATTAGCTGCGTAGCAAGTACCTATTGCAAACAGAGGCTGTTGTTTCTTGTTTTGTAGGAGGTCTCATTTTCTGTGGCTACTGAGTAATGTATCTCAAAGGATTGGCTAGGTGATTTCAGAGCAAGAAATAAAACAAATGTTTTACATAGATGAAATTGACTTCACAGGAGCTGAAAAATCTGTGAAGGAAATCTTCTTCTTTTACCATCCATCTTTGGAGTTTTGAGCCTTCATCACTGAGGCTCATAGGAAGAATGATCCTTCCTGACCAGGGCATGTGAGGTTCCACTGAATGAGATGGCTCAGTCTGTGTAGTTAGAGCTTTGGTTGAGAATATTGGCCTGTTAGCAGTGAAATAATTTCTTTGACAATGGCACCTTTTGACATACCAGCCTTCAAGGGAGTACTCTTAACAGAATAACACAACTAAATTTCACACTTCTATAACATTCAGCAAAAGTCTCTCAAACTATTTTAGAAAAATAGGTACCTTTGTCTCTAGGAAGTAGCACATTCAATTCTGTTGTTAAGTGACAGTTGCTGCAATTTATTACCAGGTTGAGAAAGTTCTCAGTGATTTTTTTCATAGTATGTGCCATACCTGATCTTTTGCTTTGTTGGAATGGGCACATACGGCTAGATGATGTCAGCAGAAGGAACAGGAGACTTGACAGGTGGACAGACCTTGTCCATCTTGCTCTGGTTTTTATTTACTGAACTTGATTTCATTAGAAGTATTTAATGGCAAAAGAGAAACTGTGAGCATTACTGGAACTGTTAGCGGCAGGAGGTCACCTACTAGCTGACTTCCTCATTTCAGGGAATGGCTAACTTTTTTGTCCCTGTTCCACACTGAGCAGTGCTCCTATGTGCCATGCCTCCTGGCTGGCCAGCCAACTAGCCTGCTGTTTTTGGGGCCTTTTGAGGCTTTGGTTGCATTTAGCTGGGTGACCATATTCTTAATTCTTGCTAAAGATCCTCAAAATGAGCTCTTCGTATCCCATCCAAGGTCACTTCCAGTTTTGATTGTTGCAATAGATGGCATCTGTATTGAACAGATTATATAATGTCTGCCGTATTTGTTCTTTCTCATTCAGTGCTCTTCCATCAAACCTGTTACTAACTGCATTGATTGTTCTGACACAGCTGCTTTGTGACCACTTTTGTTCATGATGTTTCTTGTGGTTCCCCATGGTTTGACTACTGCTGTTAAGCAAGTTACTTTTGCTAAATTGCTTCAGATGAATGTTGAAAAAAAACAACCCCAAACAACTCAGCAGCTAATAGCTTTTCTCCTTGCTATGACTGGTACTTGTGGATATAGCAAATAGAACTTCCTTTTCAAGGTGAATTGATTCCTGTTTCAGAGCTTGCCTTTTTCCTGACTTCCTACTGCTAATAAAATGTGGTCTAGTCTGGCTATTGGCTAAAGGTTTTTTGCCCTTATGAGATGGCAGAGAAGCCAAGACATGTAATTGTTGAGAAGTACAATGAAATGAACCAGAGTACAAAAGTACAATTTGCAAATGAACCAGAGCTACAGCTGAGCTTTTATATACCATTATATACCTTTGTAAGAAAAATATTTGCAGAATTAGTACTGAATTCACTAAGCTATTAAAAGTAAAGTTTGCTTGTGTACTTGACCATTGTTCATAGCATGTGCTGCGTGCCTCATTATAAAATACTGAGTCACTGATCCACAGAAAACAAGTTGTTAATGATCTAGCTACTCAATTGCTGTTAGCAGGTCTTCAAAATTGAGACACAGACATGAAGGACGTTTGCCTTCCATGTTGCATAACACGTTGCAGAGGATTGTTTCCATGCAGTGAATTAATTTTACTGTATTGAGTTCTGTAGTTCATGAAGCAAATAATCCAAAGTGAATAATGGAATTATTAAGGTGCAGATCAGTGATCTTGTGCATTAAACTCCAGTATTCATCACACTCTTGGCCTTGCTCAGTACTCCAGAACTCAGTTTAGACCTATTTCTTTGGAAACTGTTGACTATTAATATGTGAGCTGGTGTCTGTTAGTTTGAAAGTACCAATACAAAGAATTCAGAAGATATTTGGAGTTGCCTTAAGGGGGAGGGAGGCAAAGTTAAAAACCTAAAATTTGTCAGAAAAAAGGTGTTTTTTATCTTTATTTCACTTGTTAGAAGCTGAAAAATTTTAAGAGCAAAATCCTTGCTTCCTAAAGAAGCAGAGGGGTGGGCTGTTGAGAAATGTAAGGCTCCCTTGGTCCAAACATGTTCTCTGAGGTTTGTTTTTAGCTTGCTCATTAGCTTTGCACTTCAAATAAAACACCACCTGAGAGTCATTTAAGTACATGGCTATCACAAATAAGTGCTGCTCTATGAAGATCAAAATACTCTGTGCACTGCAGGATGAAGTCCTTGGTGGAATACGCTTGGGATTTCTTGTTTTTATTTTGTGGTAAGGTACAGTGATCTAGAGACTGACAATCTAGACATTGCTGTGTAGGAAAACATCAGCTTGCCTGTAATAGATAAGGGAGTTCGCATAAGATGATGTAAAAAACAAAACTACCAAAAAACCAAACCCGAAACCCTGCAGGTTCAGGGTCATAAGGTGAGGGTGTTTTGCAGTGTGTAGGAGTTTAGTGCACTCACAGGAAAAATATTTTTTCCACAGACCCAGCAGATATGAATATTCTAATGAATATTTTAGCCAAGGCTTGACTTAAAATATGAAATGGTTTTAATCACTTAAGAAGTTGCATTCTATAAATAAAAAGAAATACATAGATATACATACAACCTAAATTTTGCATAAGATAACTGATTTACCAAGCAAAAGCTTTCAGACACAGTTAGTCTTTCCCACCTGCGTGTAGAGAAAGCACAAGAGTTCTTTGTGCAGACAAGAGTAGATCGGTTTAGCTGTCACATGAGAGGAAGATAGCTGCTTCTGTTTTTTAGAGAACAAGCAGAGATTGTGAAGCCTCTGCTGTTGTATTACATTGTTCATGAATTCAAGTCCAAAGGCCTATAAAAGACTTTTTTTATATCAGTTGGGAAGTTAATCATGGTTATATGAACAAATGAAATACTGTGTCATTCTTTTACTGCTGCTGCGGTGTTTTCTGTCTAGTATATGAAATATTCATGCGACTGAGATGGTTCCTGCCATGAAATAACAGTATAAAAGATAGAATAATGATATTTTAACTATATTCCTTCAGAACTGTGCTGTTCTTATCAAGTATTTTTCATCCCTGAGCAGATTTTTTTGACTAAGGAAAAAATTTAAAGTTGACTTTTTTTTACTCAGTGGTTTCTTCTGCATTTGAAACTTCCAGGCATGTTTTTCATTTGGACTCTACCTACTGCTGTAATATTTTTGTTGCTTGTTAATCATCACTACTTTTGTCTCTGTATCTAGAAGGCAATGTTTTGGAATTCTTGCATTACTTTTAGAATTAAGCAAGCATGAATGCTTAACCTGTGAAAAAACATTCATTCTTAGGTGGATTGTGTTTCTACTTATAAACATTTTTAAGTCCTTCATGACTAGAATCACACAGTTCCACATATCTAAAATCAGTTATTAACAGTAGGTTTAGAAGTTCTCTTGGGAAAAAAAAGTGGTTTTTTTTTTCCAAGTGTTCATCTGCTTATTACATTTCAGCACTGAACAGGAAGAATTATTTCCTGCCACAGAATCCTTTGTTTCCTTTGTCTCTACAATGAGAGAAGAAAAAAAATAACAGTACTCTCTTTCTGACCTGCAAAAACTTTTCATTTCCTTTAAAGTACAGGTTTGTGATAAGTGACCTTAGTAATACAGTGCTGCTGAACATATGAATCATAATTTTAATATCATTTTATTGCAATGAATATTGCAGAGAATATATTTTTAGGTCATCATACAGTACATAAATGCAGTTGTGACTGCATGGTTAAATGTTTAAAGCTGAGATTCAATGGAAGAAAGCAGTAGTTGTAGCTAAATTATTAAATGGTCTTCCTCTTTGAATTGTGATTTTATTTTTGGAATAGAATCTCATTCTGACTGTTGGTTTAATCAGGGTTGCTTATTTTTAAAAAGCACTGGCTTCAATAAGATGGGTGGGGATCATGTGCTGCTGCTTAAGAATGTAGTCTTCTTGGTGATTTAGCAGATAGCTCAACAGAATCGGGAAATCTTCCAGACTGTTCATATTCGTTGCTCAGTGTTTTTTGCTTTTTTGTTGTTGCCAGCAATCACAAGGAACTACTTTGCTGTAGGTGAAAAAGTACAAGCTCAGATGGATTAAATATTCATTTTATAGATATGAACTTGCTGTGATTTTTGCTTTTATTATAGCCGACTTTAATAGTTCTTGAGTCATTAGTGATTGGAAAGAACTCACAAGGCCACTAGCCTTAATTTTGTGACTTCTGTGTCTAGTTTAAATATACTTTAGGCCAGGTTGGATTGGGCAACCTGGTCTAGCGAGAGGTGTCCCTGCCCACAGTGAGAGGGTTGGAACTAGATAATCTTTAAGGGTTCTTCCAACACAGGCCATTTTATTATTCTGATACTTACTGTATATTAGTTTAAAGTCCTCTTTTTTTGAGCAGAGTTAATATATGAAGAGGCACTAGGTACATAGTTTCATGCTTGTACATGCTATGATTATGGGAAATTTTCATCTTTAATTTATATTATTTTGTAAATTATTTTAAAATGGTGATTGCAAGCTTTGAATTGCCAAGGAAAACATGAACCATTGCAACACTTGTGAAACCTTTGATGAATAGAATGACAACTACATAGAGGGTAATTTTTGTATTGGTTTTGGATTTGCCAATATACTCATTTTTACTGAGTGTTTCAGTGCTACAAGCAGTGTGCACATTTTAAAGAAATACCTATCTAAACAGGTATTCTGCTTTAAATGGCAGAATAACAGGTTAGTTATAACTCTTAAAAGGCTTCTTACAGTCTGGTGGAATTAATGTTTTAGCAGCTGCATTGTGAGGAGAGGGAAAATAGGGTGGCACAAAGTTTAAGAATGGCATTATACTTTTAACTGAAATTGTGTTTATGACTTTTTTTTCTGTGCTGTAGTCGTGACATGGAGAATAAAGAAACCCTTAGGGGGTTGCAGAAGATGGATGACCGCCCAGAAGAGCGCATGATCAGGGAGAAACTCAAGGCAACGTGTATGCCAGCCTGGAAGCATGAATGGCTGGAAAGAAGAAGCAGGAGAGGCCCTGTGGTAAGTGGCACTGGATGGAAGGACAAGTATCTGTAACAGCTATTACAAATAAAAAGCACTTAAATTTCTTTGTATTAGAAACCCCTTTTTCTTAACAATTTCCGTACTCTTAATTAGGGCGCTCCAGTCTGTTTCCTACACTGTTTACCAGGACAGTGGCTGACTTTGTGAAAGTCCCGCGCTTGTTGCTGTTTATTTTTAAGCAGAGGCGTTCTGGCGGTGCTGCTCCGTGAGCCGTCGGGCACGGCTGCGGCACTGCTGCCCTCCGGCGGCAGCAGCCGAGGGAAAACCTGCCAAAACCAGCAGCAAACCCAGACCCTCAGCTCTGCTCAAGTTTGCGTGACAGTGTTCTGGTAGCCTGAAAGTTGTCTTGAAATATTCCAGTCCTCAGTGTCAGAATTAAGTGTTCATGCAACGAAGCACTGTTGTGTATGTACTCCCTATGCCTGAGCACCCCCTCTATCCATGCTGTGCAGCACCATGCAGTTAGCTTGGGTTAGTTCAGATACCAGATGTGGTGTAGCTATTTTGCTTGCACAGCAGATGAAAAACATGAGTGTGTTTTTTAAAAAGAACAGCACACCTAATTTTGCCGGATTACCTCCTGTTTGAAGTCTTTATTTTGCGAAAAGTGTTGTGCTAAGAAATAGTAGCCCTAGTATTTTTCAGCTGGTACCATGTAGAATGGCTGGATCCAGTATTATAGCTCTTAATAAGCACGATACCTGTAGAGAAGAAAATTCTTTTGGCTTCTACTATCCAGATGGAGAAACTGCTATTTTTTGAGATCATGAATGATAATTACAGAAGTACTTTGAGAATCAAATCAGTTGCTGCCACAACTAATATGAGCTGCATAAATGGACATGAAGAATGGTTTTTGCTTTTGTGTTGCATATGGATCAGTAAGCTAATCTCTCTTAGATCTTAGCAGTATGGCCTAAGGAATATTTGGATATCAAATATGCTGTGTAACAGCTTAATTGCAGCACAAGAGTTATTGATTTATTTGTTTTGCTTTAACGTAAAATTACCAATTGGTAATTTTAACATGTGGTTTATTTCTTGCAAGGTGGTGAAACCTATGCCTGGAAAAGTAGATGGATCAGAAATGAACAAACTCTGTCTAGATCCTCAAGCTGAAGGACAAAACACTGCTTCTTCACCTACACAGAAAGGAAGACGTAGTCCTTCTCCTAGCAGTTCCTCCTCATCATCTGCTAGGACAGTTAAATCTGAGTCACCAGGTGTTAGAAGAAAAAGGGTATCTCCAGTGCCTGTAAGTTGCAAGCTGTGATGTAATTTTCAGTATGGCTATATTCTATAATCTTTTGCTTTTAGGGGCAGTTGGTCCTCCCTCTGCAGAGCAAGATTCTGATATAAAGAGTTTATTACAGGGTGTCATTTGAGTGACATACATATCTCTTGTGATACTTCTCATGTGCGTTTTCTTCTTCCTTCAGTCTTGCTTTCGTTTGTTGTTGCTAAGAATTAAATGAAGAAATATAGATACAGTCATAAATACATATATGTTCTCTGAGCTTGATTAGCATGAAGAAATGGTAGTAGGTTTTTGGGGTTTTTTTTCTGGTTTTGTTTGGTTTTTGTTGTTGTTGTTGTGGTTGGTTTGGGTTTTTTTGGTTGGTTGGTTGGGTCTTTTTCTCTTTTTTTTATGACTATAATCAGTTTCTCTTGTCTGTCAGTTCTCTGGGTAGGTACATTCCACTAAAGGTAGAACTGTGGATGCGATTAAAATTCCTATAGAAAAGTTTTACTGTTATGCTGTTGTGATTCTCTATTTCAGAATTAATCTTTATGTATAGATTAGGGAAGACTTAGGTATGTATATTGCCAGAAGTCAAAAATCACTATCACTGCATTCTGGAGAACATCTAGAATAGAATGTTTTGAGCAAGAGTAACTGGCTTAATTAAAGAAGATCAAGACTATATTTTGAGCAGTAATATCTAACACGTTAGCTTGTTGTAAAAATGCTGCTGCATCAACAGTTAAATTCACAGTGCAAGGATAAATAAGATCTAATTGATTTTAATTTCCCGTTCTTCTAAACAAGTTTTTCCAGTATTAGTTAAAATATGAACTGCCATTCTTCAGAACTAGAGGGAAGTGTCACAAGTTAGAGCACAGCATTACTGGTCCTTTCCTCTTGATAAGGGAAATTGAAAGGTTAAAAAAAAAGAAAGCAAGCATTTTTACTTGGATGGGGATTTTATTTTATATTCATATGTATATATATATATGTATACATATATATATTTTTTTTCACACTGAAAACATTAAAAATCCAATTTATATTTTACTTATATGATGGACAGTGCATTCATTATTACTTTCATCCTAACATGAAATTCAATGCATACAAATAAAAGCAGAAGATTTGAAATGGGAAACCATTAATGCATCTCATAATCTTAGAAATGTGAAGAATTTAAATGAAGACAATCTTCCTAAAAGTTTTGGGCCATTGATTTTTTTGATTTTGGGGAAACAGTATTAAAAAAACCCCAAAGTATCCTCAGCTAAAAGTTGCTTTTGTGGTGGAAAAGCTGTATCCTTTTTTTCCCTTTTCTTTGGAATTTTCTCAAACTTTTCATCTTTGTTGAACTTGTATTCCCTTTTGTAAATTGTAGTCATAGCATTTTTTGATTTATAAAATATTTCAGTGTTATAGCCTTATAGAATAATCTCCTTTATTGAGTAGTGTCTCTGATTATCTTCAGATTGAATTATATTTGTTAATTCAGTAGGAAATATGGTAAGGCAATGGATTATGACATGAAAATAAGAAGCAATTTGAAAGACTCCTTTTGTGTCCCAATGTCAGACAAGTTTCAGCTACAGAATTTCAGTTTTCTTCTGCCTTTGTGTTCTGGGAAAGGGAGAAAAGTGATCCTTTTAAATCATATGGTCTAAGAGATTGTAGTAGTTCCAGGTTTTAGGGACTCTTACTGTGGAAAAGGACAAATAAGCCATACCCATGTAAGCATTTTTGTGTCCTTGGAAAGCTGGTGACGGAGGCACTTGTGTAGTTTCAGAGCGGACGGATAACGCCGCCCCGGCGAGCCCCGTCCCCGGACGGCTTCTCCCCGTACAGCCCCGAGGAGACCAATCGCCGCGTGAACAAAGTGATGCGCGCCAGGCTCTACCTGCTGCAGCAGATAGGGCCCAACTCCTTCCTCATTGGAGGCGACAGCCCTGATAATAAATACAGAGTATTTATTGGGCCGCAGGTACGGGGCGTTTTGTCTTGTCTGTGGATTTATCCGTTCATAGTTAATCTCGGAAAACTGTTCAAAGCCAGATTGGTTCAATTGATGATCACTGTTCTATAAAGTACAGTTTAAAAGTTGTAGTCTGTATTCACGTAATACCAAAATCAGGTTGTAATTTGTAAATTACACTTGTCTACAGTTTCTCTTTCTTAAAAGTGAAAAACAGTCATTCTGAGAAGTGGCTCTGAATTATGTCTTACATATTCCTGGCTAAAATTTCCCTAAAATTTTGTTATTTATACACATCCCTCTATTCATGGGATATAAATATAATATATATATTATAATAGATATTATTTATCTGTACATAATGAGATCCTTTTCATAGGCTTTCTTGGTACTAATGTGATGCAGTATAGGGGCATATCCAGGTTGTGTAAACAGAAGCATCTCATTTTGATTGATGTCGCCTTGTGGATTTATGATTATTTGCATAAATTTTACAGTATGAAGCATAAAATAGCTTCAGTTGATTTAAATAAAAAAGGGGGCAGGGGAGAGAAAATAAATTGAAAACTGGTGTTGTAATTTTATGCTTCCAGGTATGCATTTCTGAATAATATTTTAGAAATGCTCCTATTTTGTAAGGCTGTGCAAGAGCACATTTATGCCTATATATGAAATACTCTTTTTTTTGTTGTGGAGTGGGTATGTTCTATAATACACTCAGATGTGGAAAAATCACCAAGTCAGTAGGACCTTAGCATTTTCTTCTCTTTGCAGACTTGTAGCTGCGGCCGTGGGACATTTTGTATTCATCTCCTGTTTGTCATGCTGAGGGTCTTTCAGCTTGAACCCTCAGACCCAATGCTGTGGAGAAAGACGCTGAAGAACTTTGAGGTAATCAATTTCTAACAGATGATGGTCTAGAGTACACTGCATAATGTCTTTAGTACACTTTCTTAAAAAATGCTGAAAACTTACTAGATATCAAAGCAACAAGAATGTATGTTTATAATTGCATGTTTAATTTAATCTCAGGAGTTCTGTAAGTGGAAAAAATTACTTGCAAATATAAGACATAACTGCATAAATAGTAGAGAGCTGTAGTTTAGTGAATGATTCAAATCATGGGATTTTCTATTAAAATTTATAGATATGTCTCAGTGATGTGATAAAAGGAGGAAAAAATGTGGGTATTTTGAAGTAATTGTGTGTATACTTAGAGCTGTTAGTTTCAATAAGCAGATAAGTTTTTGGTGTAAAATGTTTCTTGTGATCTTTTTAGTAGTAAGACTTCTAAAATCACTACTGCTATACATTATTGTGAAGGTGAATAGATTTTTCCTGTTGGCAGTAGTTTATGCTTTGGTAATATGACTTTTAATTTTGAGATATTCATAGCGTAAATAAGACTGTTGCTGTCTTTTTCTGATGTTAGGTTGAGAGTTTGTTCCAGAAATATCACAGTAGGCGTAGCTCGAGGATCAAAGCTCCATCTCGTAACACCATCCAGAAGTTTGTCTCACGCATGTCAAATTCTCATACATTGTCATCATCTAGTACTTCTACATCTAGTTCAGAAAACAGGTTAGTATTTTTAAAAGGAATTACAAGCTTTATTCTGTAGTTTCAGAATCACCTACATTCTTTTTGTTCAAAGCTGCTTTCATTTCAAGCCACGTTTAGTCTCTGCATTTGCAAGCAATTAAGTCAAGCATACATTAGTCACTGTGGTACCAAGTGGGCATATTTGTTTTGTAACTTTGCTTTGGAAAATATTAAATAGAGTTGTGAAAAGAGTTTTTTTGACCCTACGTGGATTTTGTGAAACAAACTTCAGAAATCTTGAATGCAAGACTGAACCATATATCAACTCTGGAAGCCTATTGTGTACATTTTTTTAAATACAGTACTTATGCAAATGTTAGCAAAAGAATAAACATGATTTTTTTGTCTCCTGTCTTGCTTTGGAGAAAAACTTGTGCCTCTTACAATACACACAAAAATCTTTAGGTAAATGCACTCTGTATATAACATGCATAAATATAAAAATGGAATCAACCATATGTTTTTAAAATATTTCATTTAAAATGGTTGATTAAATTATTTTAAGAGAGCTATTGAGTTATTAGTTATGCCTTATCTATTAATTTATTCCTCATCCATGAATTTCAAGTGATGTGTTATTCTTTCATATTTTTTTCCTGGACTACTTCTACTTGAGTTCTTTTCTATGTTCTTTTCCATGGGTTTGAAAAGATACTGATTAATTTTTTAAACAAATAATTTGTTTAAATTTGTTGCATTATTTAGTGGATAAACATTTAGAGAGGTCAGACCAAGGACAGCAACCCTAATTCAGGCTTTGTGTGAAGTGGAATCTAACTTGAGTACCTTACTTGATGTTACTTTGTGATAATGAGCATATACTAAGATGAATATATTCAGGTTTCTAATTCTGATATAGAGACTGTGACCTTAATTTCACTTCATCTTTCACTTACTTTTTCCCAGTTGTGTCACTATAAATAAGTTGCATAAACAAAGTTGTTAAATATGTAATTACACTGGAACTACTTACATGACAAGCCAGTTCATTTTGTGTCTATAGTTTGTGTAGAATTTTTTTTTTCCATAGGATTGTGAACTTTGCTGCATTAGTTATTACTTCTTACAGGATGAAGGATTTTCAGTTGTTTGGCAGTAAACCTACTGATACTGATTTACCCCTCAATACTGATTCAGTGAGAGAAGCTGCTGTTTGTGCAAGTCTTAATTTGTATGGTTTAGGTATTGGAGAGCACAGAGCGTCAGATTCATTTGAGAGAGAGAGGTTGACTCAGTTCTGATAATTCTTGTGACCTGCTTACTGCTAATCCTTCAAAAATAAGTTTCTAATATATATACACACACTCATGGAAAATTATTTTTCATTATAAGCTTTTGTAGATTTTTCCAAGGAATAAATAGCTTTGCAAGTATTTGCAGAGAAATAGAAAGGACTACATATCTATAGAAATAATGCATGTACAAGTCAATTTTATTTTAAATATATTGCTGGTGAACAAATGCAGGGTGCCTGCAAAGTTTTAGATGCACACCAACTATAACTTAAATTTATTGCAATGGGCAATTAGAGTTTTTCACATTTAAACAATACTGCAGAGGATTAAAAATCTGTGCTTCTCATTGCATGTTGTTTAAGTTTAGAAAAATTTTTGGTGTGTATCCCTGGTTATCCATTTAAAAATTTAGGTGGAGAAAAATAAAACAGAAACAGCAAGTGAAGAAGGGAAAATAGGTTTTTTAAACATCTGTGCGTGGCATGTATGTTAGTGTTCATCTGAATCTATTCCATCAGTTTCTGTTAGTGGCAGAAAATTCTTAGTAGTTGTTTATTTTTTGAGTTTTACTATGTACAAAGAGTATTTGCAATTTCTTGTAAAAGGCTAAAGACTGCCTTGTGACTCCATATTTTGGAAGGAATGTGATGAAAAAGAACATGGGTAGCTTTCAAAATATAAAAAATTCCTTCGTGTTTCAAATCCAAATGATAAATTAAAAAGTGAAGGTTGGTTTGTTTAAAGAAGCCTTAGGGAAAAAAATGCTAAGTGCCCAAAGCTGGGCCTTTCAATCTCTAATTGGTATCTGACCTAGTTTGAAAAGATGTCATGCGTTTTGTGACTTTCCCTTTCATTTCAACAAAGTGTTGTCTGTACACACTGCTTCTAAAAATCTGGTTGCTTACTTATTCAGACCAAGGTTTGGGAGAATGATTCATGACAAGCCTATAGTTATCCAGAAGTGACTGTTCCAAACTGGAAGTTAATATTTTTTCACTGTTAAACCTGTCCTGAATTCTGATATGCCCCTTGTACAATCACAAATGTCTCTCTTTATAGTATGAAGGATGAAGAAGAACAGATGTGCCCCATTTGTTTGTTAGGCATGCTGGATGAAGAGAGTCTAACCGTGTGTGAAGATGGCTGCAGGAACAAATTACACCACCACTGCATGTCAATATGTATGTTATCTTTGTTTTGTCAAGTTCTGGGGACTCTAAATCTTTGAAAGTATTATAGTTTACTATGGTTTGGGGTTGTTTGTTTTATGTTCAATAAAAAAACAGAAATCTGCTTGTCAGTGATGACTGGTAACTGAAAATTTAGTATCATTCTGGTACTATTGATACACCTTATTTTATCAGTTATTCATCAACAAAGTTTGTAATTCAGTGCTCTGATAGAGAAGTTACCTGCAGGTCTAGAGGTTTAAGACTTTCTTACCTAGAGTGAAAAGATCATGTCCGATTAGAGCAAGGTTAGGAATGGACTTTCAGCTCCCTGTGACTTGTCATTAGAAATCATAAAGGTCATACAATGCTAGCTAGGATTATATAATTAATTTTGAAGTATGTTTATATAATACATCAAATTAAGTATATAAATATTTACAGTTTGCATTAACAAATAAAATTTACCTATATTTCATGTATGAAAGGACCTGAAATTCAGTTCATAACTTAAAAAAATTAATTACTGTACTGAAGTGAAGCATTTCTTCATGCAGAAAAAAAAATATTTAAACACCCATATTTCAATGCTCAGGCAGTTGAATGTGGTTCAGTTTAGAAGTAATTATGAAACTAAAGCTCTTCAGTAAAACTTAGAAGTAGTTTTGCTATGTTTCTGTACACTGTAAAACTGAAGTGCATATGATCCTGTTGCTGTATTCCAGGGGCAGAAGAATGCAGAAGAAACAGAGAGCCACTCATCTGTCCGCTTTGTAGATCTAAATGGAGATCTCATGATTTCTATAGGTAAGGATTCAGTTGCTATGTAATAAATTACCTGTTTCTGGATCTTTGATTGATATTTCTGAATATGCTGGATTATTTACCTCAGATGTTTAGTTTGTTAATTTGTGTTGTTCCTGATTTGTAGTCATGAATTGCCAAGCCCTGTGGATTCTTCTGTTCTCCGTGTGGTTCAGCAACAATCTCAGCAGCAGTCTGCAGTTGGATCACAGAGAAGAACTCAAGATAGCAATTTTAACCTTACTCATTATGGAGTCCAGCAGATCCCTTCCACATATAAAGATTCAGCTGAGCCATGGATTCAGGTAATTCTATTTTGTAAAATACCTGATAGCTGTTAGAGTGTAGAGATGGGTTCATGGAATCACAGAATTAGTAGTTGGAAGAGACCTTCAAGATCATCGAGTCCAACCCATGCCCTAACACCCCAACTAAACCATGGCACCAAGTGCCACATCCAATCTTTTTTTAAACACATCCAGGGACAGCAATTCCACCACTTCCCCAGGCAGGCCATTCCAGTACTTTATTACTCTCTCTGTGAAAAACTTCTTCATAATATCCAATTTATATTTCCCTTGACACAGCTTGAGACTGTGTCCTCTCGTTTTGTGAGCTGTTGCCTGGAGAAAGAGACCAACCCCCACCTGACTACAACCACCTTTCAGGAGATTGTAGAGAGTGATAAGGTCACCTCTGAGTCTCCTTTTCTCCAGGCTAAACATCCCCAGCTCCCTCAGCCGTTCCTCACAGGGTTTGTGTTCCAAGCCTCTCACCAGCCTTGCTGCCTCCTCTGGACACGCTCCCGCCCCTCCATGTCCTTCCTGAACTGAGGGGCCAGAGCTGGACACAGCACTCAGGTGTGGCCTCACCAGTGCTGAGTACAGGGGCAGAATGACCTCCCTGCTCCTGCTGGACACACCATTCCTGATCCAGGCCAGGATGCCCTTGGCCACCAGGGCACACCCTGGCTCATGTTCAGCTGCTGTCACAGCACCCACAGATCGTTCTCTGCCTGGGCACTGTCCGGTCACACTGTCCCCAGCCTGTAACACTGCAGGGGGTTTAGTAGCCAAAATACAGGACTTGGCACTTGGACTTACTAAATTTCATGCCGTTGTACTTTGTCCATCCATCCAACCGTTCCAGGTCTCTCTGCAGAGCCCTCCTCCCTTCCAACAGATCAACACACGCTCCCAGCTCAGTGTCATCTGCAAATTTACTGATGAAAGACTCAATACCCTCATCCATGTCATCAATGAAGATATTGAACAGAGCTGGCCCCAGCACAGATCCCTGAGGGACACCACTGGTGCCTGGCTCCAGCTGGGTGCAGAACCTTCCCCACCACTCTCTGTGCCCGGCCATGCAGGCAGTTCCTGACCCAGCACAGAGGGTTCCTGTCCAAGCCATGGGCTGCCAGCTTTTCCAGGAGTGTGCTGAGGGACACAGTGTCAAAGGCCTTGCTGAAGGCCAAATAGAAAAAACATCCACAGCCTTTCCTGCATCCCCCAGGGTCACCTGGTCATAAAAGAAGACCAGACTGGTCAAGCACAACCTGCCCCTCCTAACCCCGTGCTGGCTGGGTCTGATACCCTGGCCATCCTGTAAGTGCTGTGTGGTGGCACTCAGTATAAACTGCTCCATCACCTTACTGAGTACTGAGGTCAGGCTCACTGGCCTGTAATTACCAGGATCCTCCTTTCTACCCTTTTTGTGAATGGATGTCACATTGGCCAGCTTCCAGTCCCTCTGGAACCTCCCCAGTGAGCCAGGACTGTTGGTAAATGATGGAGAGTGACTTTGCAAGCTCATCTGCCAGCTCCCTCATCACCCTGGGATGGATCAGCTGAACATGGGGTCACTTGAAAACAAGAACTTGTATTTCCTTTATTTTTGCCATTATTTCTACCTGGTGTTGCCAGACTTTGATTTCAAGACTGTTAAAATCAATGTCTGGAAACCAACTTCATGCTTAATAGTCAAAATTCTCCTAGCAGGGCTTTTACAGAACCAAGTAGCATATAATTTATGATGTTTTATTTCTATCACAGAATCTTTTTTAAGACATTGTATCTTCAGACATATTTTTGTCAGCCTTGGTGATTTTTAACTAGAAACATCTTTCCTCTTTTTGATTGCTCTTGTCAGATACTTAAGTTGCAGCATTATTAATTTTGATTTCTGTAATGTTGCTTTCATCCTTGGCAGGTATTTGGGATGGAGCTAGTTGGCTGCTTGTTTTCTCGAAACTGGAATATACGAGAGATGGCACTTAGACGTCTTTCCCATGATGTTAGTGGTGCTCTGTTACTGGCTAACGGTGAAAGCACTGGAAATTCTGGAAGCAGCAATGGAAACAGCACGAGTGCTGGAGCTCTGGGAGCAGCTAGTGGATCCTCTCAGACCAGTATCTCAGGAGACGTGGTGGTGGAATCCTGCTGCAGTGTGCTGTCCATGGTCTGTGCTGACCCTGTCTACAAAGTGTATGTTGCTGCTTTAGTAAGTAGTTGTTTACTTGTTGTATTCTATTAATTTCATAGTTGCTTCATTTTTGAAAGAGAAGGGAATGGGAGAAGAAATGTGAAATCAGGAATCCTAATAATTGTTGTTGAGCACCGCTGAAGACTTCTAACTATCCTTTGAAAGTGGGATGATCAAAATACTCATCATAAGTGAAAGGACATGATTTCACTGGCATTTGCCACAGTGCCAAGTATTGACAGTACTTGTATGTCTTTCCACAGTCAAAGAGAAGTTGACTAACTCTAGCAGTCAGTGTGTAGTAAGCTGTTTAGTCTTTGAACATTTCACTGACATTTTTAAACATTATTTATGTAGAATTAAATTTACAACTCTTTAATGCTTATTCACATCTTTTAAAAAAATTGTGTAACTAGTTTGATTTCATATTGTTTTTTATCTTTCTCTTAGAAAACTTTAAGAGCCATGCTAGTGTACACTCCCTGTCACACTTTGGCAGAGAGAACTAAACTACAACGACTTCTCAAGCCAGTTGTAGAGACGATACTAATTAAATGTGCAGATGCTAACAGGTATGATGTCTCATGACCTTCATTTTAGATTGTTACTGAAATACCTTGAAGCTTCATTTGTTGCTATCCATGTGTAACTAGTTGGTGTTAAAATAAAATGTATACATTGTAAATATATATCATTGTTTGCTAGCCTAACTGCTGCTGGCAAACTTCTGGCTTGAAATATGTAGGTTTTGATGACAAGTGATTGTATACTTTGTCTCCCCCACCTTGAAGTAAAGGAAGGTGTTAGGTGCAGTCATGAACCCTTCCATCTCTGTTGCTATGGCTTTGGTCTAATTCTCATGACAGCTTAGAGCTATTAGCAAGTACTTCTCAGTATTCTCACTTCTTCAGCAGAAGTTGTTACACAACTTTGCCTTGAAGAAGTATCAGTAACACAACACTTGTGATTTGTAATTCAGAATGTAATGATAGGAAGTGGCTATTTAGGGTGAATTGCCCTTGACTTGAGTCTTCCTGTCCTAGGCTACCCTGTTTGTTCTGCTAGACCAACCTTTCTTCTCCTGTACTGTAAGCTAAATGCAGAACTATACCAGCTTGAATTTTGTGTCTTGAGGTTTAGTTTCTAAGATAAGCATTTTTTCTGAAATTGCAGTTAGAGATTCCCCAGCCAGTCTAGCAAGAGAATATTTAAAGTTGAAGTAGTAAGTGAAATAGAACTGGTTTTATGCATTTGGCCACATTTTGCAAGAGAAAAAGGCAATTTGGGGTTTTGTTTGTATATTAGTGATAGATATTACATTTGTGGAAGTATCCTTGTAAAAATGTCACAACCGCTTTAGCTTACAAAGAGTGAATTGTAGAAATTTACTAGAATAAAGTGATGTAACATAATTTTATACATAATTCCTAGCTGATGATTAAGTATCATGAATAAATTTTTTTTTTCTTGAAAGCATTCGCTAAAGGAGTTCCTTTTTTTTCTGGTTTTATTTTCTTACAGTCGAACAAGTCAGCTTTCAGTCTCGACACTATTGGAGATGTGTAAAGGTCAAGCAGGCGAACTGGCAGTTGGGAGAGAAATACTGAAATCTGGTAATAATAACTTCATATACAATTAAATTATAATTACAAGTAAATAATGCTGGAATTTATCAAGTACAAGCATACCAAAGAGAACAGTATGCCTCTCAGTTTGAAATGGGGGCTAATTTGGGCAAACAATGAGTCATTCTGTATGATACAGTTCTGATCTTTGTGTAGACTCTGAACATAATACCTAATCTTCATTTTATCAACTTTTTTATAGGATCCATTGGTATTGGAGGTGTTGATTATGTCTTAAATTGTATTCTTGGAAATGAAATAGAATCTAGCAACTGGCAAGCACTGCTGGGCCGACTCTGTCTAATAGACAGGCTTCTGTTGGAATTTCCTGGTGAATTTTATCCCCACATTGTCTGTGGAGATGTCTTGCAGGCTGATACCGTAGCTGACAGGTATTTCTCTGTACTATGCAAATATTATTCTTTGTAATTGTATTTGTTGGTGGTGACTTCATAAAAGAAGTAGTTGTTCTAATTCCTGTAAACAAATAACATATATTTCTATACAAAGTGTGCTTGCTTTACTGCTGGAGTAAATAGTTATCTTTTTAAAAACTTCTGACCTGTGAAGCATTTTTAAAGCACCAGTGCAATAACAAATCTCCTTCCTATTTCAGAACTGACAACTAAATACATTTTCTTGAAATGGCTATTTTGGTATTAGTTAACTAGAGCATGTCAGTGTATAAAAGACCTCTTTTCTTTTTTTAGGTATAAGAAACTTCTTTCCCTCTTAACTTTCGCCTTGCAATCAATTGACAATTCCCACTCAATGGTTGGCAAACTGTCGCGGAGAGTATTTTTGAGTGCTGCAAGAATGGTAGCAAGAGTGCCCCATATTTTTGTAAAGCTGTTAGATATGTTGAGTATGACAAGCTCAACTCATTACGCAAGGATGCGTCGACGTCTGATGGCAATAGCAGATGAAATGGAAATTGCAGAAGCCATTCAGCTAGGCATGGAAGAAATGCATTCTGGGGAATGCCGACATGAAGACTTTTTACAGCTACCTGTGCCAGATAACTCTCCAGAAACTACAGAAAATAATACTCCTAATAATACTGTCCAGTTATCAGGGAAAAGTGGGAAAGGTTTAAGTGACAGAAAACTGAGTGCCAGTCCAGACGACATTTCTGAGATGCTAGCTGGCCTTGCTATGGGACTTCCTGTTTCATCAGTAACCACTGAGCAACCAAAACCAGCCATTCAAACAAAAGGAAAAACCCAGAGTCAGTGTGTGAACTCTTCTCCCTCATCCAGTCATTCCCAGTCACTATTTCCAACACTTCTGTCTCCATCAAACCCATCTGTACCAGCTGGCACTGTAGCAGATGTCTCTAAACTCAGACCTCAGGGATTTGTTCCCTGCAAAATCCCGTCACCTTCTCCTCAAACACAGCGGAAACTTTCTCTCCAGTTTCAGCGAAACTGTTCTGAAAATAAAGAGTCTGAGAAGCTTTCTCCGGTTTTTACCCAAGCCAGGCCATTGCCATCCAGTCACATACATAGGCCAAAGCCCTCACGACCCACCCCAGGTGATGCAAACAAACAAGGGGAAACCTTAAAAAGCAGCATGACCCTCGACCTGAATGATATTTCACAGTGTGATGGCAATAGCAGTGCAGTTATACCAAGTGAGGAGACAGTGTTCACACCAGTAGATGAAAAGTGCCGGCTGGATGCAAATGCAGAGCTCAATTCCAGTATTGAGGACCTACTTGAGGCTTCCATGCCAACCAGTGATGGCACAGTTACATTCAAGTCTGAAGTTGCAGTTCTTTCTCCTGAGCGGGCAGAAAATGATGATACTTACAAAGATGATGTAAATCATAATCAAAAATGCAAGGAAAAGATGGAAGCTGAAGAGGAGGAAGCTTTAGCTATTGCTATGGCAATGTCAGCATCCCAAGATGCCTTGCCAGTAATTCCCCAGCTACAGGTCGAAAATGGTGAAGATATTATAATCATTCAGCAGGATGTAAGTATACATATGAGAATTTGGGTTAAATCTCAGCTGAGGGTCACTGAAATTATAATGCAGTGCTGTTATATTTCAAAAGTGATAGAAAATGTGAAGATGCTCAATACCTTTTCACAGGAACTTGAATATAAACAGTCTGCTGCTTGAATATGCTAACAGAATTCTTCCATATTATTAACAAATCTAGAGAAGGTGTTTGCAAGAGAAACACCCTATCATGTATCAACATTTTAAGTGACAAAAGAGAAAGTGTAAAACTGGGGAAACCAGGAAATAAAACAAAATACTTTAAGCAGGGGTGGAACTGTACTGAGTCATAATGCTGATTTACATTGAAGGCAATTGTACAAAACCAAACTAATTTTTGAAAGAAAGAATGTCTTCCTGTCTTGAGAGAAGATGAGAGATACTTTATTAGTCAGAAAAAAAATTACATGTGTATTTGCGAATAGACAAAAGGCAGAAGAATTAATACTAGAGAAAGGGGTATTTCATTTGTGATCCTTTGAGGTAACAACATGTAAAGCATAAAATGGGAGGGATAAATTAAATAGAAAATAACCCGATTTTGGTTCTGTTTACTGTAAGTGCAAGCTAAAGCCTTAACCTAGATGAGGTGAGATTATTAATAGAATAAAAAAGTTGTGCTCTTACTTGTGTCCTTGAATCTTGCCTTTCACCTTCATGAAGTAACAGAGAGGAAGCTGTTTCATGTAATAGAGTATGTGGGTTACAGAATACTCTGGTGCTCTCATCTCAGCTGAGACCTGTATAACAAACAGCTCAAGGAAGTATGAGGCAGAGGAGAGTCACATAAGCTTGGATATTTTTTAACACTTAAAAATGTCTGTATTTTACATGCACGTTACTAAACTTGGAACTGATTTTGAATTCAATTTGCAGACACCAGAAACCCTGCCTGGACATACCAAAGCAAAACACCATTACAGAGAAGATGCAGAATGGCTTAAAGGTCAGCAAATTGGTCTTGGAGCTTTCTCTTCCTGTTACCAAGCTCAAGATGTGGGAACAGGGACGTTAATGGCTGTTAAACAGGTAAATACTTCAGGAAAGTACTTCACTTTCTTGTGTTTGTTCTCTCAGACCTCTTGTGTTCCTGCTTCTTCTACTCCCTGTCATGTGTTCTGACATAATACATTATTTAAAAAACCATTATGGACATGGTATTAACTTAATATATACAAATTTTTTCAATTCTTCTTAGAGTGACAAAAAGAACTCCTTTTTTTCAATGCCCATTTTCTTCCATAGTTCTTCAAGTGTGTTTTTGTGTCTGTCAAGTTCATAAAACAGTGGCTGAGTTAGGAATGGAGCCCAGATATCTTGATTTCAAATTAATTCCCTATTTGCAAGATAACTATTTAAAATAGTTTCTCCTCTCTTGTCAAGAATATTTCCTATAACTTTAAATGGAGGAAATACAGTTTAATACTTGTTTCCTCTGACTGAACCTTGCTTACTATCTAAAGCCATCTTGGAGGCAAGTATTCTTACTATTTAAATTAATAGATACAGAAGTGTGGCTGAGAACAGGCACCTGCTTCAGTCAAGATTTTTGAAGATTTCAGGTGTGAGTAAACAGCTCACACTAGAGCTGTCCTAGGGCTGAATCAGTGGTAACAAAATAGAGAGAATTCTAGTCCCAACACTCTTACCAGTTCTACAATGAGCTTACAGCTGTGGAATAGATTAAATATTTTGAAATTGCTCAAGGAAGGAATATCTGCCACCAGGTATTGCTCCTTTAAAACTCTTTTGCTTGTGAAAAAGTGGGACTATCCGTGTGGTCCTGGAGAGGTGATGATGATTGTGATCCCTGGGGAAATTCCCTGCAGCATACCTTATGTCATATTTCGTATGGATCAGAGCTGAGATTTGCTTCAACTCCATTACTTCTGATCTGTCAAGTTATCGCCTCAGTTGAATTTCTGTAAGAGCTTTAGTTATGCAACATTTATCATTTAACTGGTAACATTTTATAAGTGACACTCAGGATCCTATTTCCAGCCTTTTCTTTCTTCCTTTTCCTCAATATCTGGAAACCAAGAGGTTTTTCCTAGTTTAAACAGAGGCGAAAAGAGGGATGTTTCTCCACTCTGTACTTGGAGAAGTTTTTGTTTGCTCCCTGGAAGATTGCTCTTAATTTTCTGTGACTGTCTCACATAGAGATATGGGGTTGGGGGGTTGGACATAATAAAGAAGTCCAGATGATAAAAACCATCCATTCTTGTTGGTGTACTGAAAGGCAATTACAGGACTTGTACTTAAATTAGGTAACTCTGAATACCATATTTCAAAACAGGTGACATATGTCAGGAACACATCATCTGAGCAAGAAGAGGTGGTTGAAGCACTGAGGGAAGAAATAAGGATGATGAGTCATCTGAATCATCCTAACATTATTCGAATGTTGGGTGCTACATGTGAGAAGAGCAACTATAACCTCTTTATTGAATGGATGGCAGGTAAACAACTAGTGAAAATACCATTTGAGTTTTGAAATACGTAGTGTTGCATTGCTTGAGGTTGTGAATTTATGTTTTCACTGCTGTGTTGGCAACCAGTTCTTTTGTGATTTGGAATTTTTCATACCTAACCTGTCATACATTTAAAGCAGTTGGAAACCCTGAAGAAAGATTCTAATATTCTCCCTTCTATTTCTGACTCTAAATGAGAAGTTACAAATTTTGATTTATTTCCAACTGAAGTGACTGTCTCTCAAACTGTTACATCTTCAGTGTATCTGTGTAGCTTTAGGCTATTATTAAAAACAACTTTGCTAGAAAGTTTGGAATACTTGTCACTTATTTTTGTCCAGAGCTTTTAATAAAAATTGTGTCAGGTAACATGCAGAGGTATTTAAGAACTGAAAAGTAAGTTTCAAATGATAAGTAGTAAGTAGTGCTTTTGGAAAAATTCATTCAAATCTTAAATCTCTTAACTGGTAATCTAGTAAAAAATTTTGAAATATTTCCATAACTGCATAGAGCAGGGACAAAAAAAATCTGTATTTATTTTGAGAAGTAGTTTTATTAATTTTATGAGTGTGATTGTGTTGCTGCTGTCCAGTTACCAAGTGATTTTTATACATCCTTATTTGCTGTAAAAGAAAGCACTGCACCCTAAATTGTGGTCAGAGTGTTAACATGCAAAGCCCCCAAATATGTGTCATTATAAGACATAGTGGAAGAAATATTTTCACAAAATTTAATATTAAACCTTTCAAGTGTAATTTTTTTCTGAAATATTATTATTTAGATAGTTAAATGTTGGGAATTGGCTTACCTCATATGAGCCCAGGTTATATTACAATACTTTGAGTGACAGATTGGAAATTCAAAATCTTAAGAATGTTATCAGTTTTGGAAAACAAGAGGATGATACTGCTTTTCCTTGGTTGTCTGCATAGTTCTATGTATGGGATGATAAAAACCATATATTAAGAGGGAATACTTGCTAGAGGTTGCACTTACGTATTGCCTAAAAAAATAGTTAATCTTCTGCTGTTTACATATTAATGTGAAGTGTGGATACAGTGTTTTTAAGGAGGTATAAAATTTTTAGGAAGCGTGAAGACTTTTGTCTTTCATGTATACAATTCCATTTACAAAGTAATTGAGGAATGAACTATGTCACTTTTTGCCTATGAAATTATTTTAATTTTGGGGGGTAGGGGAAGGACAAATATCAATTAGAAATACTAATATCAAGTTCCAATTTTAGGATGCAGTGTTGCATTCTATTAACAGAATGTGTTAATAGAATGTTGACAGAATGTACTGTTTTATCTTTCAGGGGGTTCAGTTGCTCATTTGTTAAGTAAATATGGAGCCTTCAAAGAATCGGTTATTATTAATTACACTGAACAACTGTTACGTGGCCTTTCTTACCTCCATGAGAATCAGATAATCCATAGAGATGTTAAAGGTGAGAATTACTGACAAATTCTTCTAAGAAGGAGTGTTCAGAAAACAGCGTTTGTTTTAGCCTGAGACCTGTTCATTCTCTGGGATACCATCTCAGCTGTGGTATTTCTGTTGGGTTTGTCTGATCATTTTTAAGGAACTCTATTGCTGAAATTAATCAAAGTGCTGCTGAAATCAATCAAAACGTTCACATCAAGGTTGTGGATATTTGTTACCTGTGCTAACAGTTTAGAAAAATTGTATGTCTCAGTTGGTTAAAATGAGATAGGAAGTCGCCATACAGTTTTAAAACTACTGCTTCTTAAATTAATGTAAATGTTTACACTGAAATGATAGTAAAATCTGTGAACAAAGATAAAGAGGTCAGATTTCTAATGTGTGGAGATATGGCGATGAGTTTTCCTCCTTCATCCTAAGTGAACATAAATAATTGTACCCTGAGTAACATGCAAACTTTACTGGGAAATACCAGTTTTACTGAACTTTTCCCTTTAATATCACTGTAGCTGTTCATGAACTGGAGATATATTTATATAAGGAAAACATATTGATGGAAAATGTTTGTCTTCACTAATTCTTCTTGAAATATTAAAACTTTAATTTGCTTGTAATTATCTTTAAAGCAAGTTAGGGTTGCTTGATAATGAAATAACTTTAAATTTCATGAGGAGCTGCAGGCAATGAAAGCCTCCAGGGATTTAGGTCATTATTTTCTTCCATTATTACCATCTCCAGGCGTTGTTCCAGAATCCTGTGTGTTTGCCCTACTTGGAAAATTTGATTGCCTCTCGAAATCTCTAGAACAGCCTCAGGCTGTGTGCAGTATCATTCATGCATAACAGAAAAGTGAGGTTATTTGACTGTATCCTTGATTTTGAGATTTCCTTGATACTGGGGTGGGGAGTGTCAAACTGTTTTACGATTTTGAAGTACAGGGAAGAGGAGTTTCAAGTGTCTGTTCATCTTTTTGCCTTTAATAGAAAGCTAACTACCAGTATTTTTATTGTTCTGTTGACAGGTGCCAATTTGCTAATTGACAGCACAGGTCATAGATTAAGAATTGCTGATTTTGGAGCTGCAGCCAGGCTGGCATCAAAAGGAACTGGTGCTGGGGAGTTTCAGGGACAGTTGTTGGGAACTATTGCATTTATGGCACCAGAGGTAAAAAAACAGTTTTTGAAGTTATTTCAAAAAGTTTGTTTGAACTCTTTAGGCTAATTCATATAGCCAAATAATAGGAAATTTCTGTATGTGCTGTGTTTTAAATGCTTCTATTCTAAAGATAAGAAATTATTCCAACATGGCGATGATGACATTTCTTTCTTGCTGTCAAAGTTGCCTTAAGTAGTTTGCTACAAGATGCAGTTAGCACAAGTGTTGTTACTAATGCCCAGATGACCATTTGCTCAAAAGCTAGCCATCACAAGGTACTTTGCTTGCCTCTTGGTCAAGTATTTTATTTACTAGATCTCTAGACCTGTGTAAATCTTGTGGCATTTATTTACATCACTGGTCACTCTGTTAGCCTGAAGTGTTAATCAGAATACACTGGTTTGATGACATGTTGAAGTTTATTTCTAAATGACTTAGCGCTAAGAGACTTTGAATCATATAATCTGATTTTTGGTGTCTATCTGTTCAGGTCCTGAGAGGTCAGCAATATGGAAGGAGCTGTGATGTGTGGAGTGTTGGCTGTGTTGTCATAGAAATGGCTTGTGCTAAACCTCCTTGGAACGCAGAGAAACACTCCAATCATCTTGCTCTGATATTTAAGGTGAGGTATTTTGTTATTATCAATATACTACAAAAGATGTCAAATACTCTTGTATACAGCAATGCAACTTTTAGAAAAGTGTTTATGTTGCAATAGCTTTTTTGTTTATGTTGGAGCTGTTAGTACAGAAGCAATACTGGTACCAATATAATCATACTTGCTTCTTTAAAAAAAACCAAACTAACTGATAGCAAAAAAAAAAAAGATACTAATACATGATATTCAAAATCATAGAATTGTAGAATGGTTTGTGTTGGAAGGAACCTTAAAGGTAATCTAGTTCTACCTTCCTGACATGTGCTGGGGCACCTTCTACTAGACCAGGATTCTCAAAAAAATCAGTTCTAAGATATAAAAATGTAGTGTAACAGGCTTTAAAACTTAAGGAATAGAGTTGATCCTAAATTAGGCAGAAGATTGTGATTTGAACTTTTTCTTACAATCCTGTAAAATACGGAAGCTTTTTTTACCCTAAACCATATGTATATATATTCATTAATTCACAGTGGGGAAAGTCCTTCCTTTTGTAAAAGCCTAATGTTCCACAATCAGATCTTGCTGAAAGATGTTTTCTATTATGCCAACCTATATAAGATTTTTGCCTCTTCCTTTGCTATGTTATCCTTCTTGGCATTCGTATTTCTTTCTAAAATCAGTAAATTCTATTTAATGCTAAAGGTCTAGTTGAACTGTAGGCATTATGAAGAAAATGCTGCTGTAAGTAAAGGAAGTGTTTGCAGAGAACAGACATTGCACAGCAGTACTCAGATATGTTCAACATAAAATGACTTGTGCTGAGAGATGTATTTGTCCTGGCTCTGTGTCTCTGTGAATCTGATGGTGCCACTCTAGTGTTCCCAGGCATCCTGCTTTAATCCATCTAGATAAAACTGAAATTAATTTGGTTCAGAGAGAGTTGTGTCTTTCTGAGAAATACTTGCCCTGGGGTAGTGGCAGAAATACAGTAAACGCAGTGCAACACTGCTCAGCTTAACTTCTCTCCCTATTGATTCATGCCAGCTAACAGTGAAGGCAGCTAGTAGACCAAAGAATGTCCAGATGTGTGCTTTTCCTGTATGGCCTGCTCAGAGTTGATCACTGCAGGAACTTGGTGTGAGAAGAACTTTTAGAGAAAAGTATCAGGAGGGAGTTAAACTAAAGAGCAATAGGCCTAAGGATAATAAACTGAATGTAGTAATGTAATCTTCAAACTGCAGTAGGAAATATGCTGAATGAAGAAAAGTTCATAAATCTAACTCATCAGCTGAAATTATCAGTTTGTAGAATTTTAGGGTAGAAGAGGGGGCTTAATCACTGACTTCTAAAAAGTTGTTTTCCTTTGTTCAGATTGCCAGTGCAACTACTGCTCCATCAATCCCTACACATCTGTCTCCAGGCTTGAAAGATGTGACTCTTCGGTGTTTAGAACTTCAACCTCAGGACAGACCCCCTTCGAGGGAGCTGCTGAAGCACCCAGTCTTCCGTACTACGTGGTAGCTCCTTACGTGTAAGGCTGAAATACTGAAGAAAATGCTACTGAATATACAATAACTGTCTTGCAGTGCAGTTAAATGCAGCAAACTATGTTATTCTGCTGGCCTTAATGATAGATACATCAAGAACTTTAGGCCAGTGGAGGACAGTACCTAAGTATGTGATTGACAAATCAACATCTTTACCTAAGCTCAGTATGCAACATTTGACAATTCATGCAGAGATTTGTAAACTGTGCCTTTTCAAACACCTGGCTCAATGTTAACATAAAAACATTTTCCTTAATTCTGCATGATTATTTAGCAGGTAAGTGATTTTTATTTTGTTTAGAGCACTTTTTCAGCAGTATTAGAAGCTGAGAGGCTCAAGATCTATTTTAATATAGCAATCACTGTTCAATTTCACATGTAGATGCTCTGCAATTAGTAAGTTTTCAGTAGTGGTTAAAAGGACATTCTGTACCTTCCTTTTTAATTACATTATGTTCTCTGAGTAAGAAATCCAAATATTGATCAAAACTTTAAAAGAAGCATTTGCCTTCCTGTAAAGTAAGAGCAGGCACTCATGGTTCACTGTGCATTTACTGCTGGCCATGTAATTTCTTTTGAAATCAAAGTTTGTTTTCTTTGTATTTTTAACTTTCATGAAAAGGGGATATTTTAAAATAGTCTTTAGAAAAAAAGATGCAAGCAGTGTCATGGAGTATTTTCCTGACACAAGAGTTTTAAAACCAGATTTGCTGGAAATCTGGGATAAAATGCCACCTTCAACAAGGATATGTTGAAGGCTCTGGTAGTATAGGTTATTTAATAAACAAGATTGTTCTGTATAAAGCAGCTTAGTCTGAACCATGCTAGAAGTTGTTGAGCCTTTTTTTTCATATAGCAGTTTCTTCTGGCAAATCGTGTAGAGAAGTTTCATGTCAAAGGCCCCCCAAACCCAACTCCCATTAAAGTTTTTTATGGGAGACTTTGGCATGTACTTCAATGTGAGCAGGTGCCAAATGAGCAAATCTCATTCTTTGTGTAAAGAAATTGAAGTTACATTCTCTACTGATAACAAGTTTTACCTGCTGTTTTCCTTCTGCCGTACATCATCTATTTACTGTAGCCATTAGTGATAATTTAATTTGAAAATGTTAAAAAATATTACCATAAGAAAGGTATTTATTTTAACAAGACACAAACTTGGACTTGAAGATCAAGATAAAGTAAAATGTGAAGTAAAGCTTCACCTGTAGTGCAAAACTTGTCAGTTTTTAGGAGCTGTGGGGTTTTTTTAAACAGGTTTTTAAAATTATTTTAAAGGCAGGTTTTTAGATTCTGATGCATGTAAATCTGAAGGAAAATGGCAGCTTTTTCTTTTGCTTTTTTTAAAATGGGGATCTTTTTTAATCTAATAATGATTGTGTTTAATCCATTTTGAAAAATGTTCATGTTATAACTCTTCAGAAGCCAGTTGGATTGTTGGACTCAAATAGAATTGGTTATTTTCAAAGACTCAGGACAAACTTAATAAGCTATAGTACCTTAAAAGTGTATAGTACAAATTGGAAGCAAGACATTTTAAAAATAAGTTTACATGAATGATAGTGC
The DNA here is from genome assembly GCA_013400215.1 of Cisticola juncidis. Taxonomy (NCBI): domain Eukaryota; kingdom Metazoa; phylum Chordata; class Aves; order Passeriformes; family Cisticolidae; genus Cisticola; species Cisticola juncidis. The sequence continues at coordinate 670,662 of VXBR01012335.1, forward strand.
TCATACTAATAAAAAAAACAACCCATGTCATTAGTTGTGAATGTGTTTCTTTTGGAAATTTTACATTCCTTTGTTCTTGAAGATTGGCAGACTTTGAAGAGTTAAAAGATAATACTGAAATGTGAAGTTTGGTAGCTCTGTTTTGTACTTGACTTCTTTTTGACCACTTTAGAATTTCTCATTCTAATAAGATTGTTTCCAAGTCTCTCTTATGTGCAAGCTTTAAAGGATGCACTCTTGCCAATTCATGTACTGGAAGATCATTTGTCAGATTAATACTGTTTCTGGCAGAAATGTAAACTGTATAAACTGATGAACCTCAGCTAATCAGTATTACTATGTAGATCACCATGCCTACCACATTTCAAACTCAAACTGCCTCTTAGGTGTCCAAATGCATTCGTTTGAGTTTGCATTTCCCTTGGCTTGCTGGTAATTGTGGTGTTTTAAAAATGGAGATGTGATGTAATATTCTTATTTCCTTTGGATCAAAGCTGGACTGAAAATTGTATTGTGTAATTATTTTTTTGTGTTCTTAATGTTATTTGGTACTTGTAAATAACGTCTACTGCTGTTTATTCCAGTTTCTACTACCTCAGGTGTCCTATAGAGTTTCTTCTACCAAAGTTCACTTTCACAATGAAATTATATTTGCTATGTGACTGATTCCTAAGACTTCCAGGGCTTAAGGGCTAACTTCTATTAGCACCTTACTGTGCAAACAAATTTTACAGAAATCTCTGGGTTAAGAAATTTGGCTTCATTGTATCCTTTGTTATTTTAAATATATCAAGATATTTTAATTAAAAGTTTTTACCCCATTGAACCAATTTTATATAGTATAATTTGTACGTATTTTGGTGTTTTTTGTCTTCATAGTAAATAAAAGTTTTTGAACAAACTTTGTCCTTTGCTTACTGTAAGACAAACACATTCCTTTTACCGATGGAAATCAGATATTTCTGGTACATCTCACTGTTATACACAGTTTCATACACTTGATATATCACGACTTAGTTTCTAATGTTAAATGATGCATGTGAGTGAATACTGGCCTACATATATATATACATACATACATCCTGGGTGAATTAATAAAGAAATTTATTAGATAAAGGGCAGCAACAAAGACTTAATTTTTTTTCAATAATGATAAAGATAGATAGTAATTTCTCTTAAGACAGCACTGTTATCTGCAAACCTCACTTGATTATGCCTTTAAGCCAAGAATTATTTAAATTTTGCATTACTGCAAACGTAACAATTACTTATTCAGGTGAGCTGGTTAGGTCAGTTCTGGAGCCATTCAAGTGTGTGAAGTTAATCTGCTGTTTTATGTTTCTGGTGAAATTATTCTGTTGCTTAAGATTTTACTAGTAAACATAAGCAAAAGCTTTTCTTATTCAGGCAATCTACATATTGCAAAGCTAGGGCTTGTTTCAGTTCCTGTCTTTCTCCAAATATTTTTTAATTTTTTATGGAAACATTTCAACTACAGACTTTCTTGTGACTACAAATTCTGTATTTCAAAGGACTGCACTTTTTATTATTTTCATTAGGTATGAGACTTTCTGCAAATAGATACGAGTTTATCAATTCACCAGAAAAAAATTACAGCAGAAGTCTTCAAAAAAATTCTAATATCTGATTTCTCAAATCAAAATGTACTACCTGGAAGATCAGAAAGGAAAATACATGGCAAGGATTAAGTAGGAGATCAACTGATTATAATGTGTCTATCTGATTTACTACAGAAGTTCTGAATCCTGCAGTACTGTGTCATACTTGTGAGGCTGCAGCCTCCTTTTTAGAACAAGGGGTGTCAGAGATCCCCAGTGCCCAGAACAGCAGTAAATTTCAAAGGCACCTGCTGAGGGAACCAGGTGTGTGCAGAGGGCATGTTCAGTTCTTCCACAGGCAGAGGGTAAGCTCCATGCCTGGTATGACTTCTCCAATGGGAATAAAATGACATTTCTGCGTGTTGGTCATAGGTTGAAGTCCAATGGAGTTTCGTCTTTCAAGTTCTCACTCGAGGCTACGGAGTGCCTCCAGAACATGTTGGAGTGTCACAAGGGTCATGTATGTCTTTTCATCACATGAAAGTGGGCAACTTGTGTGCATGGCTGCTCTGACCTGACAGCCCACCTCCCAAAGCTCTGTTTCCCTCGCTAACTTTTCACTCTTTAGTCTTCCTTAATGACCTGAATCATGCTGTGACTGCCTTATTTTTCAGAGCCACAATATGCACGTGTTGTGGTGTGGTAAACAGGTGTGTTATTTTCTGTTCGTAGTACACGGCTGCTGAGACCAGAGTTGCAAGTACTGAAGTGAGACCTCTCTTCCCTGTTATTACCGAGGATGGCCAGGAGATGGCAGGGAAGCACCTTGTGCCAGCCACTGTGCCTTTTCCCGCATTTTCCCTCAATTTCTTCAGTTCACAATAGCCCATCGCTCAGCTCCTGTTCTTGGAAAAGATGAGGCAGGCCAGCAGTAGAATTAAAATGATTATGGAATAAATCAAGGCATAACTTTAAATATTTGTAAAGCTCTGAGATGGGAGGTTAATTCTGATAGTTACATTGCTTTGGTGGGCCTGTCTCAAATTCCCAAACCCTTGTCGAAGTTTCAGGTCCAGAGGAGGAAATGTAACCCCTTAGAGTGTTTTGAGGTCTGATTTTTCTGTTTACACCAAAACCAATTCGCAAATGCTCCACATTTTCAAACTGCTTTCCAAACATGCATATGTGTTCTTACTTTCCCAGTTCATTGGCAGTGTAAACTAAAAGTTTTATGAAGCTAGGTATCCAAGCAGCCAAAGGACAACAGTAGCCAAAGATGATAACAGTATCCTTATCTTTACACCTGTAGTGGTTTGTAGAGAATGATTTGGGACCTATTGCGAATTTTTTGAAGACCAGTTGCTGAGTGATTGTTTTCCTCACTAGAGTTTTTTTTTTTATTATCTTAGAGATAAGTGATGGTAGAATGTGGCACTAAAAGGTCTTATGCCGATTTGTAAATGGTTGTGATTTGTATATCCCTTCAATTAGTATTTTGTTGCTACTGCTTGCTGTGCATCAGTCAGTGGGAAGCACCTTTACATCTACAGTAGCTTATGATGCTACAAAGTACAACTCACGTCTCTGTTCTCACAGCCAAATACTAGCTAAAAGTGTGGACGGAAGTGTAACAGGTCTCACGTCTGTAACTGAGCCACTCTTTTTATAACATGAATCACAGCTGTGGATGACAAATGTTCCACGGAGCAGCTGAGGGAGCTGGGTTCAGGTGTGACCTGCCCGAAGGGAGCTGGAGCCAGGTGCGGGTCAGCCTCCTCCGCAGGCCAGCGGGACGTGAGGATGTGGCCTTAAGCTGCTGTGCGGGAGGTTCGGGTTGGGTATTAGGGGGAGTTTATTCACAGGGAAGGTGATTAAACATTGGAATGGGCTGTCCAGGGAGCTGGTGGAGTTACGGTCCCTGGAAATGTTTAAGAGAAGATTGAACAATGGTACTCACGGTGTCTGGCCGTAAGTTGGACTCAATCTGATAGGTCTTTTCCAACCTGATTCGTTCTGTGACCCTCTGAGGCATTAACAGCCCTTAGCATCGCTAGAAGCAGGCACGGAATGACATTGGAGAGGTGATCTGACAGTGTTAGGAGTGGTCTTTAGCGGTCGCTTCTAGATAATTTTTCAATCACTTTTTAATCTGATCTTATCTTTTTGGATTGGTCAGTACAACACAGAAGGTGAAATGTAACATTATTCCCAGAGAAGTGTGTGTGTGTTTCCGTCTGTACACTGTGCCCCCAGGAACTATGCGTTTTCATTCCCGGAGCCTGCAGCTCTCCCCGTTCGGGGTATTGCGCGCCCTCTCCCGCGGCTCGGCCCCGGCGGCTCCCCTCACNGCGGGAGCTGCGGCGGCGCTGGCGCTCGTACAAGTACCGCTTCGTGCCCTGGCTGGCCCTCAACCTCCGCCGCCAGCGCAGGTGAGGCGCGGGGAAAGGGCACCGGCGCCAGCCCAGACCCCGCTGCCCCTCGTCGCAATGGTCTGGGGCGCCGCAGGAGCTCACTCGGGTTTGTCACTCAGAAGTGCTTCAGCATTGGTCGCCCCTTGGCTGGCATGAAATTCTTAGTTAGATACCTTAAAATGGTGTTTAACGTTGAAGATAGATACATAGATAGATAACACAGATAGATAGATAGATCGATAATTTCTTGTTGGCCCTATTTTAGTCGTAAAAATAGTGTTTGAACTTAAATTATTATGACATGGTTATAAGTAACAAAGAAAGTAACTAAACTAAAACCTGTAATGTTTGTCTTTCCTCAGTTAAACAGTAATGAGCTATTTGTATTTTTTAAAATAAACATTATGATAATTATTTTTGGTGCCTTTTTCACTGAGAGCTCAGTAGGGTTTAACCTACTTATGGTCAACACTTGGAGGTGCTGATTTATAGCAGAGCAGGTACTGGCTTAACCGAACAGTCTTTTTTAGTCTTTCTAGTGTTAAGAACAGTGGCTTTAACTCAAACGTGAAAAAAGCTTGGAGCTTTTTAAAACAACAGTGTATTGAAGTTACTGTGCTGCAAGATGGCTCTTCTCTATTTAGAAAAAAGAGTAATATATGTTTCTAATTTTGAAATGTTTTAATTTTTTTACAGGACCCTTCGATATGTTCCTGAAAGCTCTCAAGACAAAATTATTGCTGATGAAGATGTCTTTGAAACTCTGCTGAAAACATTTAAAGCTCTGTTCATAAATGACTTAAGCAGACAAGCAGATATTCTGGCCTTACTTCCAGAAGTCAAGTGTCAGTATCTGGAATTACTTACTGCGGAGCAGAAGCAGCCAAAAGTAAATTCCTGTAACCGCCAGGGTCAGCACGTGTTTACTCCTGAGGAAGTTCTATTTAACACTCTTGGGTTCACAGTTAGCAGAGACCAGAGTTCCCTGGTGTCTGCTGGAACTGGAGTCTTTGTTACCAAAGGTTTTGTACCGAAGGGGACGGTTGTGTCTATGTATCCTGGTAATGGAATGTTCTTGTTTTTGATAAAGTTAAATGGGACTTCGAACCATCTGATCATGAAATGCCAAATACCTACGCTAATTTTTATTTTATGGATTTTCTTTCTGTCATTCCTCAGCAAAATCACCGGTTAGGCTGCATGAGAATATTTATAAATTATATCTAGAGTTACTGTGGAAATACAAAAGACAAAATTGGGAAGGATAATTTTGTTTATAAAAAAATTTTAGTTCCTAAAGCCTGATTTTCTAGCAGCTGCAAAACTTATTCCAGATTTTTTAAATTTGAATGCATGGGAGAAATTTGAAGTAGATGAACAGTACAGTTTAATTCCTTGGGGTTTCCATTTTGGTTCAGGATCTGAAAAATGAGGGTTTGAGATCTCCACACCATCAGTAGTTAGTAGACAATTGCATGAGCTTCTTCAAAGTACAGAAGCACAAAATGAAGAATGAAAATAAAACCTTAATTTAGCAGAACTTTATTCCATGAAGTTTGTTTGGGACAATCAATACTTCTCTGTTCCTCATTTCTTGGAACTGTATTTGCATACATTTCTTAAAAAGGTCTCTAATTCCTTCAGTATGGCCAAGGTAGCAACTCTGCTGAGTTACTTTGGGTTTGTTTCTGTTTCATCAGCCAGCAAAACCAACCCCTTTGTTCTCTGGCTTGTGCCAGCAGTGCAGGATCAGGAGCAGCCCAAGCATTCACTGGGCAGTATTTTTTGTAGTGTCTGGCCATTGCCATTGATTACTCCTGAACTAATTGTGGAGTGGCAGTGAGAGAGCCAGCCACTTTGCACCTCATTTCGAGTTTCAGGCACATGTGAGTGCGGGCTCAGAGTCTCCTGTGACAGCTCTTCTGGCCGAGTGAGAGGATGGGCTGTTGAAATGCCTTTTCGGGTAACAAAGGAGCCTGTGGGCTGGGAATGGGACCCTGTGTCCAGGGGCCACAGCCTGCTGTGGCCTTTGCCTGGCTTCTTGTGGGATTGCAGTGCAGGATTTCTGCAGAGAAGTGCTGAATGTGTAGAGGGTGAGAAGGATGCAGCACAGCGATTTCATGAAAAATGGCAAGCCAGTCAGTCAGCTGTTGCTTTTCTGTGCTTGGAAGTCGTGGCAGGTTAAATCGTCTCCTCAGATTTGGGAAACAGTCTGCTGAAATAATTTGTTCTTGGTTTGTCATTTTTCATCTCCTGGACCAAACAAAATCCCTGGGGTAGTGGAGGGAGGTGTTTCAGATTCTTTGCTGAATCTGTGTGTGTTTTTCAGAGTCCTGACACAGTACTAACAAAACAGGTTAGTATCTTAAGCTGTGTTTTCCTGAACAAATATCACCTGATGTTTTCATCTCTGAAAACGCTAGTTGGCTGTGAGGCTTTATCTACCTCTCCCAAAGATATTTGGCCCAGGCATTCTATGTTTTCCTTTTGGGCTTCTCTCTTTGAGATATATCAGCCTCGTTTAGATGAGAGGGGATTTTTTACATCTCAAAAGGTTGTGTCTGAAAGCTTGTACATTTACAGATGTCAGTGTCACTAAGTGAGAGGAGACTTCTCTCCTACCCACTGTCTCTCTCTCCTTCGAGTTTCTGTGTGGAGGGGACTGAAAGCCCATTCTGGCACTTAACTTACTTTCCTCTAAATAATATCTGTCTTGCAACAGGTACAGTATACAGAAAGCATGAGCCCATCTTTTTCCAGTCCCTTGGCAATCCCTTTATTTTTAGGTGCATTGATGGTGTCCTTATTGATGGGAACGATAAAGGATTGTCAAGATCAGTGTACAGGTAAGCAAAAGAAGTAGAGGATTGTCACTAATCTGACTTAAAATGGGTACTCCTTGTCTCAGTTCCCTGTTTCTTACCTTGAATTGTATGAGATTGTCATCCTGCTGTGCATTGCTCATAATGCAAACAGCACAAAGGTGAGAGATGCTGGATACTTATGTCTTCATCTGTAACACCAGTGAGATGCATTTTGATGTAGAGACTTTCCTGTACAGAAAATAGTTCTACTAGGGCAGGATGTAGTGTAAAAGTATTGAAATGCTTCTGAGCTGTTGTTCAAACCTTCTTACTTCAGTTCATTAAATGCAACTCCCTGCTCCTTGCAGGGCTGCCTAAAACTGAACTGTATGACTAAGAGCATCATGTGCACACTCCTTGAACTGACAGACTCTGTGCTGTGACCACTCCCCAGAGGAGCCCTGTGATAGCCACCCTCTCATAAAAGAATCTTTTCATAATGTCCAGCCTGAACTTCCCCTGACACAGCTAACTGGTTGATCTACCTTAAAATATAATTTGTTGCAAAGAAGAATGATATAAAATAAAACCTAGTTTGAATAATAATACATGCTAATACCAGATTTTAATCTCTGGAGTGAGTTTAAAGCTAATATTGTAAAGAAATTTTGCGTTTTTAGAGGCAAGTGAAAGCTGTTGACACTTCTGTAATGGTAATGTTAGATGTTGATTTGTGGAAAAGTGTGTGGTAGTTCTGTGCAGGTTCTTCCACCAGAGTCTGAAGGACACCACAGAGTGGTGGGAGACATTGGTCTGTGCCCTCCACCTGGGTGGGCTGAGCAGCTGTAACTGTCTGCAGTGGCTGTGGGCACTCCTGCAGAGGAAGTGAGATAACCTAAGTAAGATAAGTTACACTGTCGGGCGTTTCAGGTCTTGCAGCAGAAGAGATCAGCTTGGCCCTTTTCAAATGAGTGATGAGAGCTGGCTGACAGCCACCCCGCAAAACCCACTGGCAGTGGGACAGTATGTCAACAACTGCTCACATGGTAAGTTCCAGGTAAATTTTCCAAGTGTGAGTTTGGCTTTATGGGTATAAATGATTTTGAAGGTCACACAGAGAATAGGAGATTGATCTTGGGAGGGCAGTAGTACTGTCTAGAACGAGCACTTAGCGAGTAAAACGTTTCTGAGGCTTTTTGTCACAGCTGTTTGAATCCTTTGAATTCAACAGTTCAAATATACTTTTCTCACTGATGCCCCAGTTCCCCTCCTGGTATGTGGAATGAAAGGCACACATGCCAAAAGTGAGGTGGTGGGAAAGGATATCTGGCAAAATACCACCAGACTCAGACAGTAGAGAGTTCCAAGTCAAGTTCCCCAGTATGGTTCCAGGAGGCTTAGTGAGAAAACTGCACACAGTGATGTGTACAGTAAGATTCTATCATTGCTCACCTTGAACTGTAAGACCTCTTACAGTTTTCCTTACATTTATGCACGAAATCTAGGAAACTGTTGTGATCTCACTTGTTGGACCTGAAGAGGGGAACTAGTTACTCTGTGTCACTGTTGATCTTAAGTAATTCATAGGAATAGTTGTACTGTACAGAAGATTGAATTGATTTCATACTCAGCTTCTAAGTGGTTTTCATAGCTGGCATTGCACTAAAGATTCCCTGCCTCCAGGTAGCATTCAGAAAGGTTCCTGAAGAGCAAACCAAGCATTGGTGCAGAGATACAGGGCCATCCCATGAAACCTTTTCTTCCAGGTTGAGTCTATGTAAGTGGTGACTTTCTCCCTGCCTGGATTTCTGACAAGTTTTGCCACCAGGCAAAGATGGTTTGGGGGTTGGTTTTTTTGGTTTTTTGTTTTGTTTTGTTTTGTTTTGTTTTTTTAATTGTAAAGCAAATAATGTATATTTTGAACATGTGGCAGTGCTGTAAGCTACCCTTGGCACTTAGCAAGTTGTGCCTCTTCATAGGCATGTTGGTAACTGGGCAAAGCTCCTATAGTTGATTGCATAGCTCTTGTGTAATTCAAAACAGGCCTTCAGAGTGCAGTACCTCTCAACAGAGGAATGGTTTTCAAGCCTTATGAAGCCTCGGGTTCTTCTGTAGCAGTACATTTGATGTTTTTACACATCTGTAAGCCCTATCTAATAATTTGGGTTACTTTTTTTATTCCTAGAAAAAGCAGCAAACGTGTGTTACCAAGAGTTTGATGTGCCGGGACATTTTCCAGTGGAACTGAAACAGTATCTTCCGAACATCGTCTACAGCCATGATACAGAGAGGTTGGCAACAAATGAAAGAGCTCGTAGATTTGTATGACACAAAGTATACTGCATGTGTAAAGAAAAGACAGACATGGTTGAAAAATAACAAACTGTATGAAGATGACTTACACAAAAGTGTGCAACTTTTGTGTGTGTTTGGGAGAGTTACCTCTCTGAATAGACTAATTTTAATTACAAGACCCTTCATTCCTCTTTCCACATTTTCGCTAATGAAATCAGCCTAGCTCTGAAGACACAGTTTTACAAGCTATTGTTGCACTATAGTGGCATTATAGTGCAATTCTTCTGAATCCCATAAAAGACTAGTTGTGCTTTGTATTACAGTACTGAGACATTTCAATGCCTGTCTCAAATCTGCTTCAGCCTTGACCAAAGCCTTTCTGAGATAACTCAGATTTAGGCTTCTTACTCTCTTTTTGCCATGTCTTCTGATTATGTGACAAATAAGCAGATAAATTTGCAAGAAGAAACCTAAAATTGTTTTTTGTATTGAGACAAGTGAAATGCTGTGCAGTATAAAGTTACAGCACTTAAAGTTACAATACAATTAGTAAAAGTACAACGTCCCAGTTATGACTTAAAAGTCCACATTTTTTCTTGGAAAGATGGAAATCTTTCTCAGATAATCCTCTTCATTTCAAGAATGTATAAGAATTTGAGAGCAGATCATCTGAACTTCAATGTAATTCTGGAGTTAAATTTAAGTACTCTGAAGTTTCATTGGAGAAGGTTATGGTGCATATTGGAAAAATGTTTTTTTCTGATTAAACTTTAGAGTTTGTTGAGTCAAGGTTAAAGATGCACTTGGAATCTGCATATAATCAAATAAATGCTAATAAAATAAGCAGTAGGGCTAAATTACCAGGAAGCCTGGATGCTCTACTTGAAGTGTGAAAGCACACAAACTATGAGACTGCTTCTGGAAGGGGGAATTTTGCTCTTGATTGGAATCCGTCCAAGGAAATAAGGTCTTCTGGTCATCATTTCTCCCAGTGTACAGCCACCAGACAAAAGATCCCATCTGCTTCTAGGTGCTTGTTTTGATACTTATGTGTGCAGTGCTACCAACGTAGATTATCTGGTTTCTAGATCCTTTTGTGTCTTATAGAAGAGTTCTCAGTACTTACTTACCTTGTTGTTATATATGTTTCAAAATGGCCTCACACCAAATCTTTAATAGTGGAGACTTGGGCTGATGCTTTTTTCCACTTCCTGGTTCATCAGTGTCTGAAGCATGTGCTCTCCTTCCTAGAACACATCTGTTCTATGGCATCATTGTTTACTGAAAGGAAGTTTAGAGTGGTGGGTTTCTACATTTCTCTGTGAGAAACTGGCTGCCAGTCCCTGATACCACCTGACTGAGGGAGCTGGGGTTGTTTAGCCTGGAGAAAAGGAGATTCAGAGGTGACCTTATCACTCTCTACAATCTCCTGAAAGGCAGGAACTGACAGAACAAGAGGACACAGTCTTAAGCTGTGCCAAGGGAAATATAGGTTGGATATTGGGAAAATGTTTTTTACAGAAAGCGTGATAAAAGACTGGAATGGTCTGCCTGGGGAGGCAGTGGAGTTGCTGTCCCTGGATGTGTTTAAGAAAAGATTGCATGTGGCACTCGGTGCTGCAGGTTAGTTGAGGTGTTGGGGCATGGGTTGGACTCGATGACCTTGGAGGTCTCTTCCCGCCCAGTGATTCTGTGATAACTGAGCCATCACTGCAGCCGGCAGCAGGTCTGGTGCAGTTAGGAGCTGTCCTGGGCACTGGTGGGCCTTGGGAGAGGCTGTAGCCAGCTGGCACCTGCAGACAGGCATGGCCACAGGAGTGCCTTGTGCTACATGAACTTTGCTGTAGCTTCTGCTCCTGCCTGAGTCAGTGTGTCTCTTGCAGTCTTGACTAATTCCTGTCATCTCTGACTGCGTGGAACAACTGAGTGGAAACATTTTTTGCATATGCACATAGGCTGTGTTTTTTTGAAAATTATATTGGTTTTGCTTATATTTGCTGTGTTCCAGTGCTGTTTTTCCATGATCCCTACCTTGTATTACACATATTACTCAAAATGTATCTAGATGATGCCACTGGTTTAGATTCTTGAAATGAAGAACAATTGAGAACAATTCAAAGGAAAATATAACTGTTCACTTTCATATATTTTGCTTCTTCTTCTTTTACAGCCACTTGAGGTGTGTCGTCCTTGTCACTCTCAGAGACATCAAGCAAGGAGAGGAACTTTTTTCAAATTACTACACTGTTGTTAGCTGATAGATTCAGAACTGAAGAAATCTGTGTCAATAAAATATGTACGGTGCCTGTACTTCCTCATAATTTTTGTGTAAGGGAGAGCTGTAGTTTTACTATCCAGAGAGCAAAGCTGTAGGCTTGAGTTTCTCTGAAAATAGTCCGCCTTTGAAGCACAGGTGAAGATTTAACCGTTTCTATCATTAGGTGCTCAGCTGTCTGCTGTTGTTGATACTTCTCCATATTGGTGTTCAGCTGTCCATAAGGTAGATCATAAAATTAAAACCTAAGTTCTAGACATGTCATTTAATCTACCAGATTGCACAGTTGTCTATAACTAGGACTGTTGTAGTATTTTTCCATTTAATTTCCTGTGCTTAAAATGGACACAGCTTGTGAGATTGACTTTCCTCTTGAACTGTATAATAATATATAACGCTAATCCTCATAATTCACTGTAGTTACTAGGTCTTTTTCTGTTTTTCTTGAAGTTGACCCCTTTGGTGTCAGCTTCTTTTAAAAAACACAGCAGTGCAGGCAGTTGTAATCTTGCATGAAGCCAGTTTGGAGCTGTGCTGATGGGCCCCTCAGCTGTGTAACCTGTCCTGGGTTCGGAGGAAACACGTGTGTGCCTCGTCCAGTCCTGCTTCCAGTGATTCACTGAAACTTCTTGGCACGTGGCAACTGTCATTGCTTTTACTCTGCAAGAAGACTTCATTACTCAGTTGCTGATATAAAGAGGCTATTCCCACGTTAATTTTTGCTGCTGTCTGCAAACTGCTTTCAGAAAGATGAAACCAGGATTTATTGCAAAAGTCCAAGCAAGCCCCCCAATGAATTTGTGGTTGCCCATAGCTCATGAGAGAGGAGCAGCTGGGAAATGTTGTTGTTACGAATTGAGTGGTGTTTGGAGCAGCCAGGGTGCCCTGCTTAGCTGCTAAGGCACCATCCACTTTTCAGAATGCAAGGCTTTGTGGTGTCTGCATTAGGTGGTCTGTTTCCAAGCCTGTTTCCTTGTCACATTCCCTTGGCAGTCCTTCACTGGCAGAGGAGGCTGGCGATTTCAGCAGGAGCTACCCAGCAGAGCTCAAGGGTAGTGGTGCCATCATGGCTCAGCATGGGTTGTGCAAGTTTCATGATGATTCTCGGGGTGACTTCTAGTGACATTTTGTGTGTCTTCACTGCCTGGTGAGGGATCAGAGCAGTCATCACCAGTCTGCTGAAGAAGATGGTCATCCTCTTTGACTCTGAGGAGCCCTTCTCTCCTGAGCTGACTCTTCTCTCCAGCTCCCTGTGAGGTTATTTGGGCCTCTTGGTCTGTGGAGGAAGTTGGATGTCAGGGGCACTTGCAGTGTTCCCGGTGTAGGGGCTGTGGTTCCCCAGGCAGCTCTGATGGCACTCTGGATGGAGGAGAGCAGGAAAGGGGTGTGTGTGTGCTGCTGTTATTTGTCCCTTTTCCTTTGCTCTTAAAGCTCCTGTTCTTTCCTGGCCACTGCTCATCAGACCATCCCATGAGCTGATCCGACTTGCTAACCACAGTGCCACCACCCCAGGCTTTCTGTGCTGCATTGTTCTCTTCTGTTGCAGTGAGCTGAAACAGCCCAGAAAACAGCTCACAGAAGGGCCAGAGTGAGCCAGAGAGCAGGAAGCCCCCAGGTGGTGTCAGAGTTGCTGCTTTGACTGCCTGGGTCTTGAAAAGCTGTGCTCTCAGACAATTCTACTTTGCACATAAAGGTGAAGTCTCACTGCCCACCCGGCTGCTCCGCTCCCCACTGCACGCTGGTTCTCACCTGGCAGCACAGGGAACCTCGTCAGGAGCTGCAGCAAGAGGGAGCGGTTGTGTTCTGCCAGCCTAGAGAGCTGTGCCTGTCGGGCCTGAGGAGCGGGGGGATAAGCACCACCCTGCAGGGCCGGAGCGGGCCCGCGGCTCAGCAGCAGTGAAGGGAGCCAGAAAGCTTCTGCTGAGCATCCTGGCTCCTCCCCTGTCCGAGAGACAAGACTTACTGGGAGCTTGAAATTAATTTGCCCTACAGAGAGGGAAGAGAAATCCAAGAACTAATAGAGGAAGTGTTTATCAAACTGATAAGCCAGGGTTTATGCTTGTATTTTCTGCCTTGCAACTTGTCAACAAAAGTCAGTTGGTGAGACAGCAGCACTGATTGTTTGGGTGGGCTTGAGGGTGAGGGTTAGATCATGCTGTTCATGGGATTCCTGAGCTCAGAAACACTTGAGCAGCAGCCCCAAGCCCTGTCTGGACCCAGGAGCCCTCAGCAGCCAGTCAGCCACTTTTCCAAGAACTGTGGCACATTTAATCGGCTCTAGGGAGCATGAGCAGCCCAGAGTGCAATGAACAGGAACATGGCACAGCAGGATGGGCTCTTTTGACCATCCTGAGGGAGACAATAGAAGCAGATAAACAGTCTCAGTATGTGGTGGAGAAAAGCCACATAAAGATCCTTTCGGCCCAGTCTTACTAGCATAAGTTAGTATTAGCATAAACTTTGGTTGTGTTGCTGCATCACAGAGCTCATTCCACTGCAGCTGCTGGAGTCACTGACCCAGCCGTGACAGAGGCCCCCAGCCAGACAGACCTGCTGATGACAGATGTACCTTTCCAGGTCACAGACTGCCCACATCTATGGGATCTGAAAGGATTTATCAGAGAATCCTAAAAGAGCTGTATGATATTGTTGCAAAACTCTCAAAGATTTTTGAGCAGTCTTGGGAAACTGGAGAGGTTCCAGATGACTGCAAGCTGGAAGCTGGTCCTGAAAGAGGACCCTAGAAAACACAGACCTGTAAAATGTGCCCAGTAAAATCATAGAAAAGGTTATTCTGAGAAGTATTGAAAAACAGCTGGAGGATGTTTCAGTCACTGGTCAAAGCCAGAATGGCTTCATGAGAGGGAAAGTCCTGCTTGTTGAACCTGATTTCCTTTTAAGACAAGATAGCATACATAGTTGATCAAGGGAAGCCAACTCATGTGATCTTTTTGTATTTCAGTAAAGCTTTCATTGCTATCTCTCACTGTATCCTTCTGGACAAACACATCATGGGATGGGTGAGCACTCATGGGTTGGGCACAGAGGGTTTCAGAGAATGGGGTGACATCAGACTGGGGGCCTGTCACTAGGGGGGTTCCACAGGGCTCCATCCTCAGCCCTGTGCTCTTTGACATCTTCATACATGACTTGGACAAAGGATGAAAAGGAATACTAAGTTTGCTGATTACACTAAATTTGGAAGAGCTGTTGACTCCCTTGAGGGCAGAGAGACCTTAAGAAATTAGAGATGGGCAATCACCAACGATACAAAGTTTAAGAAAGGAAAGTGCCAGATTCTGCACCTGGGATAAGCAGCCCTGGATCTGCACAGACAGACTGGGCAATGAGAGGCTGCAGAGCAGGGCCATGGAAAGGGCCCTGGGCTCCTGGTCCATGGCAAGTTGAACAGGAGCCAGCAGTGCCCTGGCAGCCAGGAGGGCCAAGCGTGTCCTGGGGGCAGCAGGGACAGCATGGCCAGGCGGGCAAGGGAGGGGATTGTCCCCTCTGCTCTGAGCTGGGGCGGCCTCACCACCAGGGCTGGGAACAGGTTTGGGTGCCACAGTGTAAGACAGTAAACTACTAGAGAACATCCAGAGAAGAGTAGTGAGGATGCTGAAGGATCTGGAGAAGCTTGATGAGGAACAGCTGAGGCCACTTGGTCTGTTCAGCCTGGAGAAGACTGAGGGGAGACCTCACTGTTGTCCTCAGCATACCCACGAGAGGCAGCAAAGGGCAGGCACTGATCTCTTCTCTTTCATGACCCGTGACAGGATCCAAGGGAATGGCCTGGAGTTGTGTCAGGGGAGATGTGGGCTGGGTATTAGGAAAAGGTTCTTCACCCAGAGGGTGGCGGGGCAGTGGAACAGGCTCCACTGGGCAGTGGCTTCACAGCACAAGCCTGACAAAGTTCAGGAAGGTTCAGACAGTGCCCTCAGGCACAGGTGTGACTCCTGGGTACTGTGTGCAGTGCCAGAGCTGGATTTTGACGATGCTGAAGGGTCTCTTCCTACTCAGCATATTCTGTGATTCCACAACTTGGCTGTTTGCTGCTTAAGCACTGAAAGGACTTCATCTTATCTTTTTAGTGCCAGAAACTCATGCTTCCTATATAAATGGAAGAGTAAGTTAAGTAACTGAGTTGAGAGGAGTTTAACTACATATATTAAACTACAACCCTTTTTAAGACTCCAGTACTGCAAGGCTAACAACTAGCTGCATCAAAATGAGAACTAGATGGGGTCAGTCATTATCATTCATTCTAACATTAATCCTTATGCTAAAGAACTATTAAAAAGGGAAGTGCAGCTTGCAACTGAAGTGTTTTGGATAAGTACTTTGTTTTGCAGACTGTACTGACCATCATTAGAAAGACATCCTTGTATCTCTCCATTGGAGGAAGCAAAACACATTACTTGGCAAATTACAGCTTCTGCTATTTAGAATGGTATCATCTTGTACTACTGACTATTAAAAAAAAAATTCTTTACTTGAAGATTAACTGTCCCAGCCACAGTAAAAACAAGCATTAACTCCACTAGCTCCATCTGGCATTTGGCAGAATTGGTACATAAGATCTTCCAGCTTTTCAGGGTCCAAGATTAATGCTTGTTGTCTTGAGGGACTGGAGAATCAAGGCAAAACAGATTTCAAATTGTTTAAGTTCAATATTAAGGCCGAAGCCAAGTAAAATATTTGTATTCACAGGTGTAATCTATCTTGACATGGATTTACGAACTTGGGTGAGTTTTCTTTCGCCAGAGAACAGGCACATGTTCCCCACAGTTTAGGTGTACTCTCAACACAGGGTGACACTGCTGCAACTTGTTACTTTGAAGCTACATTCAACTCCCATCTGAGGTTTGCTATACTTTAGCCATAATGTTTCAAAAGGCTGTGGGAAACAATTGCTCATTAGCTACCTACATCACTGCCTGCGGCATTTTTCACTCCTCAGTGCACCACTATGAAGTTCATAGCGTGTGCTTTGGTGGTACCCAGAGTTCTTAAAAGTGCACTCATAGTTACTGCTAAGTATCTCCAGAAATGAAGTAGCAAACACAGTGCAGATGCACGAAGAACTTTGCAAATAAAGAAAGGTTTCCAGACATTTATTTCTGGAACTGTACACCAGGTATTAAAGTACAACAAATACAAAATAATGCTCAAAAAAATCAGTGTTTATGTACAAATATTAAAACCAATGCAACAACAGCGACTTCCTCTTGAACATCTGATACTAAAACATGTTCCGATTGTC
Source organism: Cisticola juncidis (assembly GCA_013400215.1). NCBI lineage: Eukaryota > Metazoa > Chordata > Aves > Passeriformes > Cisticolidae > Cisticola > Cisticola juncidis. The sequence goes on from VXBR01012335.1 coordinate 687,266, forward strand.
ACTTGATTTGTTGTTATGCACAGGGTAGTTACTTTGAACTGAGAATAACTGGAATCTCTATTTTATTAGGAAGACTATAACCATTCCTACTTTATTGTACAATTGATAGCATCTTCGTCCTTCTTTCAATGAAAAATAGGAATAATAAAAATAGTAACCTTGTCATTATCTTACAAATTACTGTATTTCGTTTCCCTGTCTGTAGACAATGTGCTTGTAATGCTGGGCAAATAGCGTCCCTGTTGGTCAGTTTATCCATTAGTTTACATTCAAAGCTGAAATACTCATTAGAGACTTTGGTTAAATTAAGTAGTATCGCTGTGTCCTACTTGAACTGAAGTTTTTCTATACTTTTGACTCTCAGTTTCAATTGCACAATTCACTGACCTAATTGTACACAATTTCATATTCTTCAACCAGTACTGTACATCCTTCAAGTAAATTCAGCAGTTTGAGCATTACAAGAGGAAGACTAAACACTTAAGAACCTAGCATGGCAAGATGACGTGTGACCAACTGTGGTATTGCTATAATCACAGCACCAGTTACACTTCTACATGAATCTGCTACCCTCTTCAGATTCCCTGTACATAAAAACGATACATTTACCAACACTGCAATTGCCCATTATGGATTTTTTGGTTTGTTTGTATGAAGAAAACACGTGGCAAAAGGACAAAGAATTCATCACAGTTTGTTACAAGAATTGTGCTTCACTGTGTAATAGCCAAAGCATTGTAATTTCTTCATATGGTTGCAATTCAGTTATCTCCACGCTGACTTTCAAAACACAATTCTTTTAATAAACAGTAACAAGTTCTCCATTTAAATGTTTAAACTGAGAGAAAAAAATTAAGTCCAGCTTTTAAAAGTAAAGTTCAATAAATAGCTATTTTACATGGATAAAGTCATAGTGGTACAAATTTATGAATGTCACATCAAGCATGCACAAAAATGTTACTATACACAGAAGTAGTCAGAAAATATTGAAAGAGATATCTAAAAAGATATGAAGAATTTACATATTTACGAAATCTTGCAAATTATTGCCTCATTTTAACAAGGAATTAAAAGTAAACGATACCAGCTAGCTAGCCAACAGGCTAAATAAGATCAGCATTTACATTAGACTACCCGGAAATCATTTTTCTCTCGTATCATTTTCTGAATTTTGGTCAAAGTCTTTATTAAATAACTAAAGTGTCCATTCAACTTGCTGACAACCCAAACCTTAGACAAGTCCCTGCCTACATTAAGAGCCCAGCAATGCATAGATAAACTGAGTATATTACTGCATCAACTAATGAAAATGGGCATGTTCATTTAAGTGCAACTGGTATAAGCATTCAGTCATCTTTGTGTGATGCTTATACGGACCAGCCACTCACTGTAAACCCACAGATAAACTTGAATGTATAACAATGGAAGATAATGGCCAAAATTCTACAAAATTATGTAAAATGGGTTGATTCACAAACAAAAGACACAAGGTATGAAGTTCAGCACAAAACACAGCAGTAAGAAGCTGAAAACTTGGCTAAAAATGTCAAGAGTACAACACAGGGCCAAGGCTACCCGTTATTTACTGTGTACTTACTAGAGTTAAATATTTCAGATGTTTAAGTTAAGAACTGATTACAAAATCATATCTACTTTTGTCCACTGTGCTAAACTAATTTGTTTTTAAAATGATAAATGTGCTATTGCATAAACACTTCAAATCAATCTTCATTACAATGCTGTAAAGAAAACTTCATATGCTGCATCTGAAACTCAGGATGTCAATGCAGTTCACAGTATGCATAATAAATACCCTCTTCCCTTTCAAATATTAAAGTCACTACTTTCTAATTACTCAGCACAACCTTGAAGCAACTAATAAAAATATCAACAATGCAAACTTAATAGCTTGAATAATGAAAACAAATTAGTGGCAATTAAATTTGTAACACAAACAGTGCAAAGAAAAGGTATGGAAGGACAGGGGTAATCCTACCGAGGTGAGGTTCAGGCTTTCATTAGAACACCTTGCAAGTTGAATGCTACAAGTTACAAGCCAATACTATGATTGGTTGTGCAGCACTTGGAACAAACGTTTGCAAGACAAACATGCTGGATGGCTAAATTGCACTCAAGGTTCAAAATAAAAAAAAATGTAACAAGGTTAAATGGTTGCTTTTATGGGATGCATTTTTACTCATCCTTTCTTATTTGACCAAGGAAGTGAAGTGCCCTTTTGAAGCCAATGACTTGCCAAAACAAATAAATGCAATCCACGCTAAATAAAAACTTTCAAGCATGTACTTCAAGGTTCCTCTACTCTACATAAACTAGATAGTCCCTCAAAACTGTAACACTTAGAACTGCAGTGCTCCAAACAACTTAAGATGTCTTCCAAATGTAGACTGCTTAGTGGTAAATCCTAAGCTGTGCAGACTGTAGCTTCATACGTCAGCTGCCTTAGGAAAGTTAAGGTACACGATTGCATTACTCTTCAAAGTTGTGGACAAACACCATACAAATACAATATAGCCCAAAACTCATCTGTTTAAGTAAGTTTAAAGTACGCAGACTACGGCAGCATGATTACTTCTGTGTAAGGTAGCCATGACCTTTAGTTTTCCAACAGCATTCAATTGCAGATCTTCACTTGACTCATCTTAAGTCCCTTGTGCTAGCTTCCACCAACGTGAATTTGCTGTTTTGTAAACTGAAGTGCTCTAGTTTAGTATCACATGAGAGAAGGTTCCATTTAAAAAACATCCTTGTATGTTTGTGCAGTTTAAAATAAAGAAACCTATCCCTGCCTTTATAAGAAGGGGAAAAAAATGCTACATTGAGCAGGGATCAAGATCGGTACCTGTAAACATTGTTATTCCACTGCATCCTTTACGGCAAAAGTAACTTAGACTACAAAAGCCACTCCAATCTGTTCAGAACTTCTGTGCTGGTTTTGAAACGGTGGCCTCCGTCTACAGGCTTTAGGAAAAAAAAAATGAAGCAGAGCTTAAAGCTGCACCACAGAGTTCTCTTAGTCCCAAACTCTGCCACACATCCTATGACATTTCCACATTTATGGACTGAAAAAAGAAATTACTCTTGATAAATCAAGATATAGTTCTATACATACAAAGACATCACTGATGTCATAAAGTTCAAACTTCCAGTGAAAGACTAAGCAAACCTGATAGCTCCCATCAAGTTTACTACTACTGCATAAAGTACCCACTGTTTGTTTTACACAGTCATTCTGAATGAAGGGCAGCATGTTGGTGGAGAGTGTGGGTATTGATAAAACCATTTGTCTCATTTGCAGATAGACTGCTGAAGTCAGCCACTGAAACAGCCATTTTGGCACTGGTAATGTGGTGTGTGTGATTCTCAAAGTCCACACCAAGGTTATTTACAGAGACATCATTCATGAAAGATTCTGGGACAGTAATCCCCATTTTCAACCTCTTCGCAGGTCTTTCTGCCTCCTCACTGCACATGTTCATTTGGTTTAGCTCTGAATGATAAAAGCCAGTCTCAAATAAATTAAAACAATCACTTTCACCATTGCTAGGCAAGTTAAGCAATTCGTCTGTTCCAACAGGCACATGATTAACTGGTGCTCGGGGTAAGCTGTCCATGGGAGGAAAAGCGTCATCCAGGCAGTTCACATCGGACGTGTGGCAGACTGTAGCTACACTGTTTGTCAGTGCTGGAAAACAGATGAACACAAATGCAAATGAAATAGTTGTTTGTGTAGTTCCAACCAAGGTTGTATTTTTTTTTTTCTTGATTTACCTGTCAACTCATTGGCAGTGATAGAGTTCAGAATGCTTAGCTGCTGATCAGGAATGGTTTCTGTTCGACTATTTGATGTTAAGGCTGAAGAATGCACTGCTCCTCCAAGGGATTCTGCTTCATCTACCAAACGATCCATGTAGTCCCTAAAAGAATATTGCATCCACAATGTATTACAGAACTGGAAAACAAGACCTATCACTGGTGATAGATTTGATTTCAGTTGCCATAGCCACTGAAGCTTTACAGTACAGTAACAGAAGTGGGGTGGGGGGCAAGTCTTCTCCGTTTTTCATTTGCAACAGAAAACAATTCCAAGAACATTTTACTTACGTAACTCCTGGATGATGGTTGTATTTCTTCTTTCCAAATCTTGTTTGCTGGGCAAAGTAATCATAACGTTCTGACTTTTTCCACATGTAGTAGAAAGCCACACACTCAGCAACTGTTCTGGTTCTTACCTAAAGGGCAACAATAATTAACAAGATTAATGCAAACATTTAGGTTTTGTCATCTTCCCAGTTCTTTTGTTTGTTATATTGTTAGATTTTATTGTTTTGGAACAAATCTTTGCAGACTTCAAAGAGACCTACAGTTTCAAGTATAATACTTGTTCTACTCAATGAATTGTTGGATATTTTTTAAAACTAGGTGGGAACTATCTACATCTAAAGTACTTATATATATAAACATTTTTAAAACTGTAAGATATACCCTCTCTTGTAATGGAAAAAGCTGAGCAAATGAATGATCTAAGAGGAGTGAAGCACAAAAGACTCTGGGTATGTATTCTTCTGGGGAAAGTTTGGAACGGTGCAGGTTTTGGCAAGAGTTGTCAAACCACAACAGTAAGTACTTAAATGAAATAAAGCTGCAGTCTTGTTTAGAAGGTATAAAGGACTGAAAAAACTCATTTTCATCTATGTTAACTGTTTGTCTCTTTCCCCAAAATGGAGGTGCTACGTGAAGTCAGATTCTTGGAGAAAAAGAATCATTACTTCCATTTTTATATACCTTTTGGTGCAGAAACATTTCACATCATCACATCACCCACAGTTCCAGTTTTACAACTCTATCCAATACAGTCTGTCAGTAAAATATATTTGAGTGTTTCCAAACATACAGAAACGTCAGTGGCAAATCCAGAATACTTTGGCTGCAGCAGTAAACCTTGCTAGTTTAGGCACAGACATACCAGGAAGGGGAGGCAATTAACAGGTGTCCATTTGCTAATGCATAAAGTCCCAGTTAAAGCTTTGCACTGCAGTGATAAGGAAACACATCTTGTTAAGCTCCTCTACACCCTAAATCTTGTCTAGTTGATATCTGCTGTACACAAGTGACATCACCTTAAGCTGGATCCCAGAACTTTCCCTAAACTTTCTTGCCTTTTGCCTGGGAAAAAACCCAGTAGATTTCTTTGACAAATTCTGGTCCATAGTGACAGACACGTCCACACACGTGTTTTGTTCTATGTTGGAAAATATATTTTTAATCTCTGATGTGTTAATGTTTATTTGTAAAGTCCACTTCAAATGTGACCTATCCAAATTATTTAGTATGGGTTAAACAAGGTACTGGGCAAGAAAAGCAGACTGTTGTTGAACAGCAACCACAACCCTGTAATGTTCACCTGAAATTCAATAAAAACACCAGATCCTAAAGGAAAAAAAAACCTTTAATGTAGTATCAAAAGCATAAAGGAGGTATACAGGAAATTCGGAAACACTGATATTGTCAACTGCTGCTTTTAGATAAAAATGACAAAAAGCCCTATTCTTCAGGCATGGAGGAGTCAATTAGAAGCAATCCAAACCAAGATTAGAACTCCTTTTTGGCTCAGAAAAGAGAGTATTATGGATGACTATACCTTATAAAAACACAGAACTCAGCCTGATTCTGTAAACTTGCACCTTCCTGGTGACATAATAAAACAGGCAAAGATGCAGTCTCCCCTCCTATAGCTACAGTATAGAAATATTATTCACTTCTATAAAAGGCACAAATTTAAACTGAATTGTAATGCAAATGCATAAATAGAAGTAATGTCAACTTAAGTTGCTTTCAGAGATAATATATTGACTCATCTCACAACACCTAATATTTCCAATGACATTCAGTGCAAAGACAGGAAAAATTAGTTCAAAAATGCCAAATTTATTTTAATATGGATATTTCTCTCTTCTGCATGGCTTCTGACAGACTGCCTTCACATAGTATCACACAATTTACCAGCTCTTCCATTTAACTATAAAATACTAACCTTGTTTTTCTGTATGAGATGGAAGTCTTTTCCATACATCAGAAGTGCATTTTCAAAGCTTCTGCATTCTTCTTCTGTCCATGCTGTCATCTCTTCTAGACAATTACAAAGGTAGCATGAGAAACTCAATTTCACTCACTAACATTTCACAAATAATAAAATTTTTGTTCCTAATGGATGAATATCCAAATGCATTATTAAAAAAAAGTAATTCAGTTATTTAGATCCATGTTATTTCCCCTACTAAAAAACTATCCTACCTTAAATTTAACATTCTTCTTTACAAAGAATGATCTAGAAGAGTTTGATTTCAGAAATCTTTCATCCTTGAAGGCAAAGAATATTTCAGAGGTTATTGTTCTTAATAAGTCTGTCACCAAAAAATAGTGTTTGATAACATCGCTGAGGTGATAAGTGTGACAATTTTCTCAATATTGCTTGTTAAACAGGACACAAGGAACAGTGATTGTTGGAAAAAAAAAGCAAAGGAAAATGCTGTTTTGATGGATGGCCTTGTTCTGACTGAAGGAGCACCCCAGACAAGAAGGCCTGACAGAGCTCAGCCCTGCTGTGCCAGCCACAGGAGCAGTGCTGGGCCCTGCCCTCCCAGGCACTCAGCAGTCCAGGCTGTGTCCCACCCTGGATGCCAGCCCTGGAGCACGGCACTGACAACCACAGCTGAGAAATAGGGTGGGATGAACTCTCATCAGGAGGGAACTGCAACCTGGCACAGGCAGCCAATGGATCCAGCACGAGACACACTGCCCTGAGCACACAACACCTTCCTGGTCTCATAAAGCCCCTGGTGAGAGAGTGCACTCCTGGAAAAGGTGTAATGCACCACGCAGGAGTGCCTCAGCACTAAGCCTAGGTCAGGGAGCCACACAGGACAAACTGACTGGGACATACTCAACATGATCCAGGCTTTTCAAAAATAAAGGGTATCAGAGAATCCAGAAAAAAAACACCTGGTCCTAAAGAGCCACAGATCTCTTCTAACTCCTTCAGACCTCTTAAAGGGAAACTGTAAATTTCTTTTCTCCGTTTTTTTTTTTTTTGTTTGTTTGTTTTGTTTGTTTGTTTGTTTTTAATGACTAAACCTGCATTTTCTAAAATTGGATTTTGGTTTGACAAATGCCAACAAAAATAATGCAAGACTTCTTAATTTCCAATCTTGATTGTAGCTTTGGGTATATATATAAGTAAGGAGGAATTTTTCAGGTATCTTACATTCATAATGGTGATCCAAAAAGTTTCCACTTACTACATTTAAAACCAGTGGGGGAAAACGCATTCACGCATTTCAAAGTATCTCTGGAAGGAGACACAGAAAACAAGACCTTTCTGCTCCCAGATGAAAGCAATAATCACTTCACTGCACAGCTGTTTTTTTTTTCTTTCTCAGCCCCATAAAATTTTAATTCCTTACTACAGAGTTCTCAACCTTTGAAGAGGAGAAAATACCCCCATGTAAAGTCTCACTGTTGAGAAACTCATGTGACAGAGGTGTATTTTTGATTTTCATGCTGAGAACAGTAGTGAGCTTCATTGTGTAGAGTAGGCCATAGGATAATGGCTACTCTAAGAGAGAGACACTGACAACATCATAGAATCATAGAATTATTAGTGTTGGAAAAGACCTACAAGATCATGAAGCCCAACCTTTCATCAAACACCACCATGTCAAATAGACCACAGCACTAAATGCCTTATATTCACTTTCTTGAACATCTCCAAGGATGGTGATTCCACCACCTTCCTAGAAAATTCATTCTAATGTTTAACAATCCTGTCCATTAAGTTCTTGGCAATATCTAATATTTTCCCTTCTGCAGCTTGAGGCCATTTCCTGTCATCCAGTCTCAGCTAACCTGGGAGAAGAAGCCAACCCCCACCTGGTCGCAGCCTCCTTTCAGAGAAGTGTAGAGAGTGATAAGGTCTCCCCTGAGCCTCCTTTTCTCNAGCCTTCCTGCCCTCCAGCACATCAACACTCCCACCCAAACTGATTTTGAGTTTCACCCAAACCCACTCTCAGCCTCTGGACTGAGAGTGCCCTTGATCCAGGTAACAGATAAAGTTATTAAACAGAAGTGCCCTCAATACAATGTGAGCCCTGGGGAACACACCAGCTGGGTGTAATTCCATTTACCACCATTCTCTGGGCTCAACCATCCAGACGGCTTTACCACAGTGAAGAGTGCACCTGTCCAAACCATGGACTGTCAGCTTCTGCAGGAGAATACTGTAGAAAATGGTGTCAAAGGCTTTGCTGAAGTCTAGGTAGGCAACATCCACAGTCTCTCCCTCATCTATTAGGCCTTACTCCTCCATTTATCCCTTACCCTTTAATGTAGGGTAATGTTAATGTTAATGTTACCCTTTAATGAGGGTATAACAATTCCATTTGAACTTGTGGATGGGATATGGGTAAGGAGTACTAGTCCTTAGGATGGAATTTTGGCCTCTAAGCCACAAATGGACAGAGATATTTTTTAATCCTGAAATAGGAACCTAAATTCCAGAGAAGTACTGGATTTAGTGTAGAGCCCTGCAGCTGATACTTTAGGTCTACTTAATCTCTTCTTGTACATGAAGTTTTTAAAGGATTCTTCTTACAGTCCTTACCGCCCCCTTCAGCTTGACCTTAGTGTTCTGATTTTGGCTGAGATAATTTTCTTTCTAGTAGCTGATACAGTGCTCTGTTTTGGATCTCACATGAGAATAATATTGATAACACTGACATTTTAGTTGGTGCCAAAATGTGCAATCCAGGACATTTCAGTGTCCCGTGCTCTGCAGTGATCAGGTGTCCAAGGGGCTGGGGGAGCATGGCCAGGAGAGCTGACCCGCCCTGGCCAGAGGATATTCCACACACAGATGACATGGCAGGGTCTGAACTGGGGGAGCTGGCTGGGAGGGGCCAGGCTCTGCTGGTGGATGGGCTGGGCATCGGTCAGCAGGGGATGAGCAACCACGTTGCCGTGCATCACCCAACCCTCAGGGGCTTTATTCCTCTGTCTCTTTCCCTTTCATTGCCATTATTACTGTCATTAGTATCACTACTGTTCTTACTCTATTCTTCTTTTATTTCAATTATTAAACTGTTCTCAGCTCAAGCTGAAGTTTTACTTTTTTCCTCTAATTCTCATTTGCACCAGGAAAGGACGCGGCGGGGCAGGAGTGAGCGAGCAGCTGCGTGGTACTTAAGTTGCCAGCCGGGTTCAACCACGTAGACATTTGTCTCTCACAGCACCTAAACTGCACACACTCAACTTCCCCTTGATCCACTCCTGAGCAGAGGACTATCTGCCAGAGTATCAGCTTAGAGCAGAGACCATAACCCATTCCATTTCACACAATACCTTTGCAAAAATAAAGGAAAAAAACCCATCTTTGTTAAATGACAGACTCAGAGATTAATGAATAAGGACAAACAAGATGGAAGCCTATTTTCCAATGCAGACTCAAGCAAAGCTGTCAACACCCTATGGAACTATACAGTAGAGCTGCATAGTATAGCTGTTTAGGGCTGGCATAGCACAAATGTTAGCACAGAGCGGGGAGCTTATTTATGTATCCGACTACATTCTTCTGATTTTGGTAAAAATGTTATCAGACTGTAACCAATCACCATCTCAAAGAGATACTACATAGCAGGTGAGAACTGCTTTATAGCAGCAGAATCACGTCTCCCATCTCCTCAATTGTTTCATTGTTACAGCTGTGGAGGAAAAGAAGGGAAGGTAAAAGCAAATCCTCAGCCTTTCTACAAATTGCAAACTTCTGTAGCAGAACTTCCAATTGTCTGTCAGATTATACCTAATTTGTGCTAAAGTTGTCACGTCAGGGATGTGCTTGATCATCTGATTCCTACTCAAGGATTTTCCACCCAACTTTTTTTTTTAAACCACTTTTCTGAATAAACGAGTTTTATCTTACCCTGAGATGCCTTTCCATTTAAGCAGTATCTCTCAATTGCTTCTTTAACATTATGGCTGCTTTTAAGAAGTTCATACAGTGCCTATAAAATAAAAAGAGACTTTAGAAAGAGTCGAAGTTTTCTAATATCCAATGTAGACCTACAAAACTAGTCTTCCAGTGAACATGTGTAAAAAAAAATAGAGGTTTTATCTTTATATATGATGAAAATTTCAAAAGAAGAACCAAAATCACCCGAAAGCTGAGGCAAGATTTAACTAAAAAAATATAAAACTTTATATGCAATTATTAAAAAGGCTGAATTTGTCAACAGTATGACAATCAGAAACATCACAGATCACAAGGCTGCCGACATTCAAATACTCAAGATTTTTAAGCATGTGCTTAAAAATTTTAAGTAAGATCTTGACCTTATAATATCCAGCTAAGGAATGAAGACATTGAGTAGTGGTGCCTTTAGAGAAGGAGACCACGTTTGTTACAAAGTGCTGTGTCACAAATAGAACAGGATATAAAACCTACTTGCTCATTGTCCCGTGTATGTAGTCCTTCAGGAATTCTGCCAATCATTTTTTCATTTCCTGTTCTTACGGAGATTTCAAAAAGGTATTCTTTAACTTTACTTTCTGAGATCACATCAGGTTTCCAAAGTAAATGGTCCTCATTTTCATAAGCTGATAAAACAGAAATCCATTCATGCCATTTTTAAGGCTGTAACATTAAAACTATTTCACAAATACAAAGAACAGGTCAAATCAAGCATGATCATACCACTTTCAAACCACAGATCACTTTGGCTATTTATTCACTTAAAATTTGTCAAAAATTACATAACAGAATGGCAATCTATATGGCAATCGGGTGATTTGTTTTTCCATTCAGTACCAACTGAATGCTGTTAAGAACTTGGTATATTGAATGCTTTAAGTGATTAGTATAGTCTTCTACAGAGCTGAGCTGAACCTTTGTCAAGTACATATGTTTCAATACTAGATTAAACTACAAATCCTTTACTCTAACAGATGTGATTACCATTGCATATCATATTTCATGTACTCTCTTGGCAATATAAAATTTGAGTTATTTAACTCAAACACAGAATCATAATGAATGTTACACCACAAAAGATGGAGATGCTCAAAGCTCTCCTAAAACTGCAGGAAACATCAGGCTAAGGTGAGGAATAAATTGACACATCTGAAAGTTCTTTTATAGCTTAATAAGATGGAAAGCTTTCAGACAGACATGTTGCAAGTGTAAAGTTTATAGGAGTGAAGAACTGCTTTCTAGCTCAATTTTGGTAGCTGGAATACATAGCACAAATGTAAGCTTCTATTTGCCATCATTAGCTCTTCAGGGCATACAGAAAAGGCTTTCACAGAAACCACTACACCTAAACCAAGCCCAGCCTTCCAGGGTGCTTGTGACCCTCCTCTTCAGGTTTCTGTATCAACCAAGACAACGCGGTGCCTTTTGCTAAAGTCCATGACTAACAACCTCAGACATGTTCCTTGAGCTCTCTGGTCTGACAGCTACAGCTTTGCTCTTGGCCATGCTACCAGACAAGCCTTTCACTGCTTCTCCCTATACCAGCTCACTACAGAGGAAACTGTCACATGAACCCTCTTTGGTTACACTCAGGTTGTAAGAACTCCCTTAGCTCTTGGCTGAGGAGAAGACAAGACGTGGAAACAGTAAAAGAATTACCCACATAAATCCAGTTCTTACTCCTCCGTTTCTTGCAACCCATTAGCATCATGCTTGAATCTTAAAAAATTGGAGGCTTTCCTAGATCTGAAGCAACACCAGAGATATTCACTTCCTAATGCTTTCAGCTCCATCACTACCAAACATTCTCCTTCTCTCTTGCAAAAGATTATTCCTCAAAAGAGCAGGTGGCACTGTTGAAAAGACTCAATACAATTCACTCAAATAATATCCCCCTTAAATGTTAAAGAACACAAACACCTTACAGATTATCAAAAAATCACAGAAAAAAACACAGAATGCCCTTCATTTATTATTATATCACCCTACCCACCTCTTAATTTCATAGCTGTTCCACCCATGAGCAATTTTTTTTGCATTATTTGTCTTTTTAATTCTACAGCTATATGTGCTAGGTTTCTAATGAAACAACATAAAACTCTATTAAATAAGGCTTTTTCTTCCACTCCAGCACTAGTGCAGTTTTTAACCTAAATTTGCACTGGAGTAACATAATATTTAAACCACCACATTTTTAAGAGATAGTATAACAAGACCTATACAAAGAAATTTAAAATAGCTTATTGTTTTGTTTTCCATACCAGTTTTGTAACTCACACAGTTTTCCTGCCACAAAAAACAAAAACAAAAACAAAACAACAAGCAGGGAGAAAGACTGTTTTGAACATCTTCAATGTAAACTAAGCTACATGCTCATAGACCAGCTATGATTCTCCAATAAAAGTACTAATTCTTGACCTACAGTTAGTTGATACCTAGCATTACCAGACACTTCATAATTAACACTCTAATTTTGTCTTAAGAATGTTCTCTCCAAGTTGGAGAGTCACACTTCTGAGATGTAAGTATACAGTTGTGCTACTTCAATTTTCTGGTACCCCATTTCAATAGTTTCTGAGACTTAGCTAAGTAATTGAATTGACCTTACACATTTAAATAACATTTTTCCATCAAGTGCTATTTTATAAACATAAAATAAGAAGTAAAACAATTAGAACAACATACCCTTTTCATTATCACTGCATCTGCCAAGGTAAGCTGGGATTTCAGCCTGGTACTGTGAACCAACCATTATTTCCTGAAAATGTAATAAAAATCAAGAGAAAAAGTTATTAACAATATTTTGTGTGTGGAAGTATTAAAAACTGTCATTATCCTGGCATGTGACATAGAATTCCTGAATGAAAGTACAGTTTCAGATACATACTAAGAATCTTACTGGATTTTTCTTAACAGCAAAGTTTTAACTTTTAAAAAATATAATTGTTACCTTTCTCAAATCTTCAGATGAATTACCATTGTCTGCCTCTACATCTTCACCATCAGATTCCTTATCTCCATCACACGTGGTGTTTGCTTCAGAAACAAAGAAGTTTGCTTTTAGCTATGGAGAATTTTCTGTTCAAGCACTTCAAGAACTTCAAGATGTAATTTACTTTTGAAAGGAGCACCTGCTTTTATTCAGGGAGACACTTATTAAGTGTCTGTTGATCCAGATTTCTATCAAAACCGAACTAGAATGAAGTCAGAACCCACTGAATTTTGTATGCTGCAGAAACATTTAGCATCATTGCAAATGACACAATCTACTATATTTCTAACAGTCAAAAGGAAATGAGATAATTTTTGGTTGATTTTCTCAATAAAAGCTTATACCTAGAAAAAAAAAAGAAAATTTCCAGGGCTATGACATAGCCTCAAATTAATCACACAGAGTAAAGCTGAAGGCATGCCTTTATTACTTACTAAAATCTTTCATCAGAAGTTTTACTGAGAACTCAAAACATTCCTTTAAACCAGGCTGCCTTAGCACAGAATGAAGATAGAGAGACACACAAAATGGAATAAGTAAAATACAGCAAAAGACTGCTTACTCTTCTAAAATGTCTTTTTTCCTCCTTTGCTTAGGAAGAAATACAGCAGAGCCCTCCAAACAATTCAAACACGTTACTCCATAGAATAACTCATATTTTAGAATCTGGAATGCTGTGGTACTGGGTTCTGAAGCAGTTATATTTTTACAGTTGTATAATCCCCAGCAGAAGGAAATCTACAGTTGTGACACAATTACAGCTATTTTGTATTCTCCAACTTCAGAAAAAACATAAACTGGGCTAAAATTTTAGCTTCATCACAACTAAAACATCATGAACATTAGAGACAAGACTGTATGGACTGAGGGTCTTCTTCTGTAGTTATTACTAGAATCACCAGTCTCTCTCTGGTTTTACAAGTAACAAGCAAAGGACTAATCTGAATGAATGAACAATATGCTTGGACAATCACAGGCAATTATTTTGTCCAGTTAATGTAAACTTAATGAAACAGTCTTTGTTACGTATTAGAAAATGCATATGTTAAAACTTAAATGTTGTCTTAGAATCTGGGAAATGGACAGAGACCAGAAAAAAGATAGAACTGCCAACAGCACAGAGAACTGACATCTCCTTCCCTGAAATGGTGGATACTTGATTTTAAAATGTCCAGCTTAATGTTCTAACAAAGTAACATTTTGAAAGAAAACCATGACAGCTGAGAACAAAGATGACGGTTTCTTAATCCTCAGTACAGATGAGCAGCTAAAGAAATTTTTCTATGAAGCTGCCACACTTAAAATGTCATGTTCATTAACAGTTTACAAGTGCCAGCATGTTTTGAAACTTGTTTAACTGAAAAAGTGGCATTACAATTTTTTGATCTCTCTTTCAATACAAATATCCTGCATTTATCAGACAGCAGAATGCAAAGGGCTGTGACTGCTGGTGACAGAGGCAGCACAATCCCTTTATCCCTCTAAAAAAATTAAATCCCCCATGGAATACCTTCAGATATTTGCCAAATTAAAACTGTGATAAAAGTCCTCCATACTACTCTAACTCTAGGACACAAGTGAATAAATGAGACACATCAGGCAGTGAGGAATATCTCATCCAGGCTGGGTAACTGAACCACTGATTCTTTCCCATCACAGCTCCATGGATAGTGGAATTTTGGTGGTCATGGGTTTACAGGCCCCATCCCACATAAAACTACTTTGGCTCACCCCATGAAGTCCTATGGAAAAGTGCTGAATGTGTGAAGGGAAATAATCACAAAGACACTGGGTCCCAGTTCACATCCACAGGCTGCACGGAGAAGTCACTGGCTTAAAAGCAGCAGCAAAAATTTAGTACAGAAACACTAATTTAAAAGAATGGGTTACATGTTCATATAATTCAGTAACATACTGAAAATCATGAAGGGTGTTTCTCAATACTGTATTAAATATTGATTATGAAATCATTGTATTTATGGAGAAAATAATTTTACCTGTGCTTTGAGCAGAGAACCAAATATAAATCTTTTAGGTACTCAGTAATGCCAACCAAAGGCAATGTTCATGTACAACATCCTGCAAAGCACTGTTTCTCTGGTGCAACTTCTGGTACAGTGAGCAGGACCCCTCAAATTTGATATTTTAAAGGTATGAAGCTATGTATAATGCTATGACTTTTTGAGTGCTATTATAAAAGTAGGTTTCTTACATCTTAGTGGCCGAGGAAAGAAGTCAGTAGCCTCATGTGAAGTAACTGATGGTGTCAAGTCATCAGCAGAGGACTGTGTTTCTTCATCATCACCCGACAAGAGGTCTTTAGCAATTTCCTCCTGTATCATTAAAATAAAAAACCAAAAACTCAGAATCACTATAAAAAATAGAGTGGTAAGCACTTAGCTTCAGCCAATTGTAAGCCTCATTAATTAAAATGAGTTACCTTATCATAAGAAAATTTAGCAAACCATACTCCCCTTAAATAAAAAACTACTTCGCTCCTACTAACTCTACGAATATATCCATTCATTTCAGAGTCAAACATGGTAGTTCCCCTCTGTCTTCTATTAAAATAAATGCACAAGAATTAAATTTTGCAAGCATCAATCTCAGATGTTCCTCCAACTGGTTCCAGTAACAAACACCAATGGAAACTGCCTCACACACTTAGCGTTCTGTCATTCTTTGAATCACAGGTATACTGAATCTTTAGAAGCCTACTGGCTCCTAAACTCTGGGGAAAAAGCCAACCAACCAACCAAAAAAATCCCCCAAAAACAAAACAAAACACAAAACAAAACCAAAACCAAAACAAAACCCCCACAAAACCAAAAAACAAACAAACAAAAAAACACCAGCGACGTTTTTTGTAGATTTTTGCTGAGAGGATACTTCCACATAACAAAACACACACACAAAAAAATCTGATTTTTTGTAGGTTAAAGAAGAGTATTACGAAAGAAAAGGCACAATTCCTCCACCAGCAGACATGTTTGAACCCCTCTGATAGAGATTTGGAATGGAAAGAGCTGTATTAGACAACAAGCCGACCACATTTTTGTAGCCTCAACACAATCGTGAATCCTAATGAGAATCAGATGTGCAGAGCCATCATTATAATCCTTCTTTCTGTGGAGTTTACCATTACATCATACTCACAGGAAAAAAAAGACATGTACTTACTACTTGCATACTTTCTAAGCTCAACTACAAGCTGTACATGCTTTGTGGCCAAAAATCAGAATAAAATCTCAGAATTCTAAGTTAACTCACAAACTACAAAAGCTGAAATTTCATGGGTTTGTATCCGCAATGCAACACATATACTCACTACACATAAAACGATCTCTCATTTCTCAAAGCTGAGACTTTTCTAAAAGATATGCATTTGAAAATAAAATTTCAAAGCATTCAAGAGTGCATTTTAAAGTTATTTTCATACCATTTTTTGATACTTGATGTGTAGTGGAAGTCAGAGTTATTTCTGGACATTGTATATATTATCAAAAAATCCCACTTCTTGACTAAAAATACCCCAAAACAACTAACAAACCTCCTACTTAAAAGTTCTTTGCATGTGTTTTAGAAGAACTGTTGACATATTTTTTTTCTTTTGTGCTAATATAGCGACACCAAAGTTGCTATGCATCATTATTAGAACTACATGCCCAACATCCTTCAAAAGGCAGCATCCCATATCTTGAGAATATAGTGACAATGTATATTGAGATTAACAGATATGTATTTTATAACATCAAGAGATTATGACATGTAATGTAAAGCTACCTGGATTTCTATTTTTTAACAACAATTCAGGTGAAAAGGGCTCTGACTTACTTTATCTAGAGTCATATCTGGAAGTTCATCTGCAAGTTCACTTGGCGAGCTGTTTGCACTGGAACCTGGCATAACTGGAATCGTGGGTTCATAGCCATAGAATGCCAGCAAATCTTCCAATGGCATGTTTCCTTCCTAATACAAAAAGAATTACAACACTTGCAACATATTGCAAATTACTTGTAAACAGATCAGGCCTAAGAGAATAAGACATATTTTGAAGAACAGAAATAAAAAACAAAGAAAGAAAATCTCAGCTGAGAGCAGGAACAATTAAAGATTTAGAATATTGTGATTCTACGATAACAATAATTGATAAATATATCTCTTGGCATATAGCGAAGTTCTGTCAAGCTGTTGGGGAAAACATTTTATGAATGAAATGAAACAGTTTCATTTTACTGGATGAAACTAAAGAGTAAGTATTAAAAATTTGCTCCTTATCTAATTGATACTGTGGAACATGATTTGTCAATATTTCTTTAAGAGAAATACAGAAAACCATGAAGATTTTATTCCTACATGGCTACAGCTGCACATGTGAAACTCCCCACAAAAGTAAACCAATACACAACTTTTAAGTCCTTCCTTTCATCTCCTGCACAATGTATTTTATATCAGCCATTGAGAATGTAACAAGACAAAGACAGCCAAGAAAAGGCAAAAATCAAGAGAGAGGCTTGCTTTTTAACCTGTCTTTTCCAATAGCTTTTGATCAAGTGAGTCTAACATCTATCATCATACTTGCATCCTAATACAATTAATAACACAATAAACAGTAAAGTTTTTTTTCATTACCTGGTTCAAGACATCAGAGTATGAAAAATATTTTCACCTATTTACACCTCTAAAAATTTACTGCTGAACTTATATACTGATTCAATTCATTCTTTTTCTTTAGCCAGGCAAGATCTTAGACCTCCAAAGACCTTTTAGAATGGGTAGATGGAAACTCAAGTCTTTCCAGGATAAGGACCTAAAGTAATCAAGTCTTTAAGATGAGTGTCTCTCAGTTCTTCTTTCTTTTATTATAGAAGCAGTAAGAGAATATTGTTGAGTAAAAACTCCATTTTAGCCATAAGACCTGGCAAACTGCTTCTCTACTGAAATAGCAAGCTCAAAATCAGCAAAATCGTAATTGTAAAAGCAGTAAAGCAAAAAAAAGAGGAATATAAACACTCTGAACTCCACATGTAGAAAATTTGTTTTAACATGGAGTACATAAACACAGCCTTGTATTTGACACTAAAAAATACACTTCTTTGGAAGTCTGTTGACCAAAACTTGCAGTTATGCAGAGTGGTGTAAGTGGGTCACCAAGCAGTAAAGCAAGCAGCATCAATTTCTGTGTGTTCAGCGCTCAGCAGGCACTTAGAATGTGTGCTACACTGCCATGGATGAACAAGAGGTGTAAATATGAAAAATGTCTTATTAAGAAGTGTAAAATGGAATAGGAAAAGCCAAAGAGCACACTGATCATTTTGTATATCCACTGAATACTAAACTGATGAAACTAAGACATAGAAATATCATTTATATAGGAAATTATTGTGACCCACCATGCCTAAACTAGGATTGTTGTCTCCATTTTGGAAAAGTAAAACCTGACCAACATAATGAAACATAGCCAGATGTCATTTTAATAACATGCAAAATGTACAATTTCGACATAGAAGAGATCTTAGATGACAGGTCTCTAAAACCTATGTCAGTGATTTCTCTACCAAAGTAAATGCACTACTAAATAAAAAAAAAAAAAAAAGGAGCACCAATACATTTGAGAAGCTAAGTTCAGCCTTTTCTGTGACGATGCACTGCTACATCCTAACCTGACTTTCTTTTAAACAAGTTGCAAATACATTTTTGCAGAAAACTGCACTATACAATACAAATTGAAGGACAGGTTGAGTTTTATTTTCACTAGAAAAGTTACAATATGTATGGACATTCACAAGGGAAAGAGTTGCTCTTACCTTTTCTAAATCTTCAATTTCAGAGCTGAAATTTTTGCTTTCTTCCATCATTTCCTCTTCTTCGAGAGTTCGCTCATCATCATAATCATGTACCAGCATTTCAGCAGATGGGTCAAAGTCATGATCCTCAGATGATAAGGAGCCAACTATCAAAAAAATAAAAAGTGAGATTTTTTTTCCCCTATACCAACATACAAAATTAAATCCCAGCAAAAAAATGGCATGAATTCTCCTACAAACAGGGTCAGAACTCTCAGTGGAGTAACAAATTCATAACTACTTGACAAATTCAGCTGCTTTAGATGACCTTTCCTTTTCATATTTTTAGGTAATAAGGACATCTTTCTCTCTTGCTACAAACAGCATAGCAGGTAGAAGTACCTAAACAAACAAAACTAAGTTTCGGGAAGTACAATCCCAAATTTATATCATACTGAATAAAAGTTTGTTCACAACATCCTTGAAATATCATTAAGATACACAGCACACACATCAAAAGATATCAGAAGCTGCAAGACTGTGATCTATAGACTCTGACTTTATTTAAGTGATTTATATGGTAACAAGCATAGTTTTCCACTGGTTATGAATTCACATCCTACGAATAACAAAATAGAGTGAGACTTGCTTCAATTTGCTTTAGCCTCACAAATGGGTCTTCTAATAAAATTAATTTGTAGCACTTGATCTAGACGAACAAACACAGTAGAGTTTCAAGAAATACCATGGAAATTACACTAAAAATAACAAAATGCTTCTAATGGACCACATGAATTAACAACCCAGTGTGAAAGCAATACAGTGTGTGGTCCAACAGACACTTCTTAATTACTGAAGATGATACTCAGAAGTCATCAAGAAAGTACTATTATTTTAAATGCACTTTGTCATTTGAAAGATTATTATTAGAGTCAGGTTTTAAATACTCTGCATCAGTAGTCAGTGCTCTACAGTAAAGAATCACCAAATCACAAGGTGATTTGTTTTGCTCTTTAATGTTCACTTCTTTATGGCTTTCAGGTTGGAGGAAAAATATTAGTATAGTTCTCTTTCACTTCTGGTTTCCCCTTATATACTCTTATATATTCTTATATTGCTCTGTTGCAATCCTTAGTTTTCAAGCATCAAAGAAAATGTTTATCGAGAATTATTTCTATCAAGGAACTTCTTCAAAAGTTTTGAATAGCTACAAATTTTCAACCCTCTTCAAAAAATGATACAGTATTCCTCTTTGTACTGCTTTCAGCCTTGAGACAGCTGTATATACCAACACTTCTGAACCTTAAAGAATGCCATTTCCCATCATTTATACTAAGTATTCCTTCTGTACATGCAGGAAATTGAACTTTGTTCAGCTTGCCTAAGACAAAGCTGTCAAAGTTCGTAATATACTGTAGAGAAACATTTAAGCCAAAAATGCTTTATATTCATGTTATTCATATTATGGTCTCACAGAACTTTCAGCAAAGCTGAAAATGCTACTAAAATTCCAATAATGACATTAAGAGTTTAATCCTCCTGCTGTTGGCCATCACATCCTGCTCAAGTTTTAAGAAAGTATCAAGTGCCTTAATCTAACATGTACTTACTAGGGTGTGTTCAAGATTATTGCTTCTAATTGTTTTTCTAACTCGTTTTCCATTTAACTCAAGGGGAAGTTCTGTTCCACAGACTTTACATTAAGAAGTCTCACTTTTCTTGTAGTTCTGAATGTCCAACACCCCTTTAAATATTCAAAACTAAATTGAAAAATACAAGCTCAAATTCTGTAGCAGTTAAAGATGGTAACAAACACTGCAGAATGCATCAGTGTAGAAGCAAGTATGTTCTTCCCCAAATACTTGAGAATAGCCATGCTGATATTAATGATGCTTGGTTGTATAAGGTATTTCAAAGAACATTAACAGCACGTTGTTACAGCCTTAAAAATTACTTGTTGTTATGATTTTAAACATTTTCTGTTATTACCAAGAAGTCAAAAATTTAGACAAGCCTGTAGTTATCAGCAACAATAGAAGCTGTCTCTCTCCAGGCTATCTGGCTTTTACTGAGAAAGAAAGTGCTTTACTGACTTCAAAGTGCTACAAAACTTTGATTTCATTTTTGGTTCCTAACAATTTCTAACTGCAACTGGACTTAAGTCAAGGATTCCACAGCGCAAATCTCCTCTTAAAAACCTGGCAGGTGGTTAACAGCGTGCACAAGAAGCCTTAGGAAAACTACGAGGGGATAAATTTGGGAAGGAGCAGCAAGGAGAGAACGGTGTGCGGGCGACAGGCCGGGTGCCGAGGCAGGAGGTGGGCGAGGACGAACCTGGGCTCGAACTCCCAAAGGAAGCCTGCAAGGAGAAGAGAGAGGGAGATGAGAGCGGGCTCCCTGCGGCCCAGCAGCGGGCAGCGTCCCTCATTTCACGCAACCGTCGGAGCTGCCCC
>VXBR01012335.1:708903-721524 GCA_013400215.1 Cisticola juncidis
CTCGGGGCCGGCACGGCCGGGGGACTCGGGCACGCCGGGCCGGGAGCGCCGAGCCGGAGCGGACCCGGCCGTGTCACCTCGGTACCCGGTGCTGGTGTGCAGGAGAGCTGGCGTCACGCTGACCCCCACCCCCGCCCTAAGTGTCAGGAACATGAAAGAACTCCAAAGCCTTCAGCCTTTCTGGTGTGGGTCGTCTGCTCTGGCAAACAGAGAAAGTAAAATTTACTTGGCAGTGTTTTTATCTAAAACGTGCCGCGTCTATTACGTGGAAGTTATATCTACTCCTTTCTACAGAATCACAGGCTTGTCAGGGTTAGAGGGGATCTCAGGAGATTCCCTGGCTGAAACCCCTGCCCAGGGTGGATGTTCAGTGTCCAGAGAGGGAGACTCTGTGACTTGCCTGGGCAGCCTGTTCCAGTGCACCACCGCTCTCAATGTAAAGTTTTTCCTCGTGTTTAGGTGGGACATTTTTTGTTTTAATATATGGTCATTACATCTTGTGCTCTTGCTGGACACCACAGAAAAGAGTCTGGCACCATCCTTTGGCACCTGCCTTTGAGCTATTTATATACATCAATGAGATCTCTGAGTCTTCTCTAGACTAAACAGGCCCAGGTCCTGTAGTCACTCCTCATTAGAGAGATGCTCCAGACCCCTCATCATCTTTGTTGCCCTTCACTGGACTGTCTCTGGTACTCCTTGACGTTTTCTGTAACGACGAGCCCAGAACTGGACACTCCACTGTGTGGCCTCACTGTGGCCAAGTAGAGGGACAGGATCAACCTCCCCTGACCTGCTGGCCATACTCTTCCTCTTCTCTTAGTAGCATTTTTTGTCCCTCTACACATAAAGTTGGCTTAGGCTCTCTTTACCTTGATTCCTGCATCCCAGGCAATAAAGACTGATGCCTTTAGTTTTGGATTCACAAGTTTCTGCTTCTGGCCAGATTTCAAGGGCCATACTTTATTAAATATTACAATGCTGGAGGGGTGGCATGTGTCACAGCAATACTCAGAGGCAGTAGTGCCCCAGGCTGTGTCCCACATGGGGCACTGGGGAGGCTCAAGGCTGTACACACAGCAAATGCCTGCTTTGGATGCACCTTAAGTTCGGTTTGAAGACATAGGGATCTCAGGCTAGTTTAGGTACTTGAGCAGGAGAGTTCTACAATGCTCAATTCATTCTGCTGGGACCTGTTGCTCTGAAAAGAGTAAATTAAATGGTGTCTTGCTGCACTGCTCAGTCTAATGTAATTCCAGTACTCAAACTGTTTGTATACCTTCAAACTACATAGCAGCTACAGTCATACTGCCCCCAACGTACCTGGGACAGAATGCTGACAACACAAAAATTTCACATTATTGCAGAAACACATAGTATAGGAAAGTTGTCACAGTCACTGGCAGTTTCATCAGTACCTCAACCTCTGTTACCTGATCAGCCTTTGTGTTTTTTGAAGTTACCTGATAAAAGTGGTCAGCAACAGACAGATGGGCTATGTCAGGGCATACTGCACATACTGAAACATTAAGAAGAAAGAGTCAATCCTTTCCAATCAAAAATTAAGCAAGCAGATTTTCCACCTCTGACTGATCCAGAATGCCTTTATAACCCAGCAAGGCTACTTAGATTCCCTAAGTTCTGTTCTCTCTAAATACAACAAATCCAGTTCCCTATTCTCTCAGGCTGGGTAAGGCAAATAGCTTCTCATGAACTCAGAATGTGTAACATATACACTGGTCTGCTCATCTTATCAATAAAATTGCACAGAAAATGCAGCAGGAAAAAAACCTCAATTCAGGGAAATACATATTTGCTACTACATAAATTTTATTAATAAGAATTCTCCCCACTTTGGATGCAAGTACCAATTTCCTAACTCCTGAAGTAGTTTACTTCATAGTCATTTGAGTGTTGACCTTGATTAAACTTTTCAATTGTTTGCAATCTAACAGAAAAAACTATTGTTGTTTTGCTACTTAAAATATTTCATCAGATTTAGAACTGAGTTCTTAAATTATAATTCAGTCCTCTTTGATAAAATATTATGAGGTCATAGCTCTATCACAGCAAACATGATGTGTATTCCAGAGCTGCCATATAAGGTGCAGCAAGTATTCTGGAAAAACTAGTGGTCAGAGCTATGGACAGGGTGCTGCAAGGAAAACAAAAATGACTGGATTCTAAAGCATAACAGTGAAAAGAGTTTTCACTGAGATTTAGTTTTTCACTTGGAAATTGTAGCTATACAGGAAGACACACAAATATTTGCATATTCCAATACTTAAGATAAAGAAAAGGAAAAAATCTGGATCCAGAAGATTTGAAAAGGGCTGTTGTGAACCTGTATCACAGTGGAGGTTGGACTGTAAGATCTATAACGCACTTATACTCTATGCTGTTACAAGATGTTTTACCTCCCAGTGTTTTTACCAAGTTTTACTCGGTTTTTACCGAGTGCAGATCAAGATAAAGAGTGAGGATAGTGAATTACTAGGCTAGAATTGTTTTTAATGGAAATGGAAATAAACAGGGATGTGATTGCACCACTGCTTTCTCAGTTTTTCTCTAGTAACAGGGATGAGAACCTGGAATGCTTATAAAATGTAGCTTGCAAACCAAACCTTGTGCTTTGATGGAGTCTGGTATGGTGTTGGTGTGGAGGTTCTTCTGGAGCCCAGTGCTTTCATGAGTGTTTTTCTGCCCTCTGCCCAGCCTCCCTGAACAGAAAGGCAAGATTGCTCTTTCCATTTAGAGAGCTCAGAATTAGACATGGCAGAAGAAAATACACCCATGCATATATAGAGGAAATCAAATAATTGCATCAATGCAGATGCAGTTTTCCATAACTACCATGCATAATAAAACCCATGGAGATCTGTGTTTCAAGGTGTCTTTTGTCTTGAGTTAGAATCAAGTAGATAAGTCAAAAATCTGCCTCAACTGTACTTTATGAAGTATGGAGGATGATACATTATATAAATGTTTTGGCTACATTTAATCATCTGACTTGATCTCTAACAAAAATTTGTTTCAATTGATTGAACCTGTAAACAAAGTTGAAACAACTAATATTAATTATAAAAAACCCTGAAAAAACCAAACCAAACAATGCAATGCAACTGAACAGTCATAGATGGGGAATTGTAAGACAAAGAAGGCAGAAACTCTAGAAAAAAAATCTCTTGATCTGTAGCATTTTTTTCTCCTTCACTCCTAAAGAAGGGTAAAATTTAGTCTTTTGCTTCCTGCACTCTTGGTGTGTGCTGTCATGGACATATCTAAGAGACACGTGATGATCAGAGATTATCACAAGCATGTTTGGAGTCTTAGTTTGTGTCTGGGTGGTGTGGATATGGTGCTACGTTTTTGCTACATTTTTACTTCAGTCCACACTCTTCCAGCAAATAGTTGCCCAAAGCTCTAGAGTAATGGCCTCAAATAGCCCCTTCTGCAGGCATAAAAAAAAAACAAAAACAAAAACAAACAAACAACAAACCAACAAAAAAAACCCAACCAAAAAACAACAAAGCCTGCTTGTTCAGGAAATGGAGCTTGTCTTAGATCTTTTGGCTGTATCTGTGCTAGTAAATTAAATATGCTCAGGGATGCTTGCTTGACATCGAAACCATCAAGAAGCACAGAACTTCTGTCCAGAACACAGAATTTATGTCCAGAACCGCACATATCTCTGCAGCCAAAACCTCTGCTTCTGTCAGAGACCACCTGTTGTAGGTGGACAGTTGAACACAGTAACCTGAAGGGTAATGAGAAGGAAGGCTGCTGGTCATGAAACACATGGGAACCATCCTAATAGTTTGACATCAAGGATGACCATGCATCGTGGTTTGGAAAGACAGGTATCTGTCAGGGGAAGCTGGGGTTTCCCTTGGAATGGAGAATGTAAAACCCCCTCCCTCCAAATTATTACAATTTTGCAATTAGGAACTTTCAGGCAAAAATATGGGAGTAGGAATAACAGTTCTTTACTAGGAATATTAAAAATATGAATGCAGTATCCAAAGTATCCAAAAAAATAAAAAAAAAAAAAATACACCCCCAAAAAACCCTAACCAAAACAAAAAACAAACAACCAAAAAAAAACCCCAAAAAAACCAACCACCCAAAAAACAAGCGAGCAAACAAACAAAAGTCCTAGAAAATCCTGATGGAGTCAGGAATACAACCTGACGCTGTTGGCCAGGGTGTTGGAAGCAGCCCAAACAAGTCTTCCTGGAGTAACAGATGTTCTGTGAAGTAGAGATGATCCTGTAGACAGGTTTCAGTGGTGGTGAGATGAGTTTGGTCTTTGTCTGGGAATCAGTGGAAAAGAGGTTGCCTGGGGTCCCTGTATCCCCATTTTTATCTTGGTAGGAACGGTTGGCTCCTCCTCACTGGGTGGAGCATCTCACAATGGGATGATGTAATGTGACATGTTATTGGTGAGCCTGAATGTCCCATTTGCAGAATATATCCCCCAGAGGGTGGACAAAGTTGGTGAAAGAGATAAGAAACACTGCTGCAGCTGGTTTTAACAGCCGGCCTATTGTCAGAAGGCATCCACCCTCCTCCCCCCTGGAGTTCAAGAGATAAAGAAAAACAAAACCATCCCCCAACTGCTTTCTAAAGATGAAATAGAATACACTTTTTTGTTACATAACCCAAGACACCATGTCACAGCACTGTTCAGCTTACTGAAAAATAAATATTATAAAATGCAAGGCACTATCTCCCACAATCTATATTCTTTGAGCTTTGTGAGAGGAGGATAAAAGGAACTGCTTCTGTGTATTAGACATATTGCTTACTACTCCTATCACAATCCTTGTTGTGCAAATGCTATCTATCTGAGGATTTTATTTCAACAGAATGGATATGCAGAGTAAGTTTAAAATCTCCTAGTTGTTTGTCATGGTTTAACTTAGTTGGCGTCTAAGTACTGTGCAGCTGCCTGGTCATTTTCCCCTGGTAGAGAGAAAAGTCAGGGGAAAAAAAGTAAACTTGTAGATTGAGATAAAAATATAATAATACTAATTATAATAATATCAGTAATATCTTCATCATCAACAACAATAATAATGAAACACAGAGAGGGAGGAATAAAACCCCAGAAAGGGTGCTCAAATGCAGTTGCTCACCATCCAGTGACAGATGTCCAGCCTGCCACCCTTCAGCAAGGATCAGTACCTCCCAGCCAGCTCCCCCAGTTCAGACCCTGCCATGTCATCTGTGTGTGGAATATCCTCTGGCCAGGGTGGGTCAGCTCTCCTGACCATGCTCCCCCAGCCCCTTGGGCACCTGTTCACTGCACAGAACAGGACACTGAAATGTCCTTGGCTATGGAAAGTATTTAACAATAATAATAAAAATAGCAAAAAAGCAACAATAAACAACCATTTAATTTAACAGTGAGCAAAGCAGCTTATTTTGCTGAAGCTTACAAAACCTGGAAGATTTACAGCAAGATGTCATATATCTGTCAGACTTACAGATATATGATTTACACATACAAATAATTACAGCACCGTTAATTACACAAGAGATTTACACAAGAGATGGTGTAATGTGAATACTTTAATTTAGGAGATTTTTACAGACCTCATCTAAGGAAGGCTTCCTGTCAGGGATCTACCTTAGGCTGCAACCTTCAGCCCTCCTTAAGTTTTGATACCAATGGGATGGATAAGGGAAGGGAATGAGCCCTATGCTCCATTAAAGGCACAGCTTTCCCAGGAAAGTCTTCTTGCTTAGAGAAAGAATCTTTCTGATCATCTTTGTACTGAAATGGGATTGCCTTTGCAATATGACTGAAAACAACGATTACTCAGATATGCAAAAAGAAACAGATGATCAAGTACCTCCTCTGTATGCCCTACAAGAAGGAAGCTTTTAATGAAAAGATAGGTATATCATTCAAGTATAAACAATAAGAGCCTAATAAGAAACAGTTTCTGCTCAGTATTGCACATTGCTAATTTTCATTTTATAGCATTGGCAGATGTGTCACACATTATGAAGGAAAAAACTCATTGTGTTTTTCTGTGTCTCTCAAAATATTTTAAATGCCTACACAATAGCCATCATCATTCAAAAAATATTTTCAAGAAATATTTTCAAGATATGCTATTAGCCTTTCTGGCAACATTGCTGCAGTGTAATAAGATATGTTGGGTTTGGGAGAAGTGGAGGGCAATACTTCTTATACAGGAGACCTGGTACTTGTGTTTTGAGTGTTTTGCATATTTCTTTTGAGCCAATTTGTAATAATTACAGAATCACAGGATCCTTTTTGCTGGAAAAAACCTCTGAGATCATAGGGTCCAAACTTCAATCACCACCTTGTCAATTAGAGCAAAGTTCCATGTCCAGTGATTTCTTGAACATCTCCCAACTTGGTGTTGCTCATGCAGGACGTGCCTTTCCTTGGCCATGCTGGCTGGGCCTGATCCCTGGGCTGTCCTGTGTGTGCTGTATGATTGATGACACTTCAGATGATCTGCTCCATGAACTTGCTGGGCACCAAGGTCAGGCTGAGAGGCCTGAAGTACCCTGGATCCTCCTTCTGGCTCTTCTTGTGGATGAGTGTCACATTTGGCAACCTCCAGTCAACTGGAACCTCCTCAGTTAGCCAGGGTTGATGATAAGTGATGAAGAACAGTTTAGCAATCTCTTCTGCCTCAGTACCTGAAATGACCACCTTCACAACAAGTATCGTCACTGTCTTTCAAAGAGTTCATAAAGATACACATACTTTCAGAAAACTTAGTACTGTGCACACTGATGGGGAAAACTTGCATAAAATCCTTACAAAAAGGGTTTTCTTCACTTGGATATGCAAAGTTTCTAAATTAATCTACTAATTAAAAATGGGGGAGAAAAATGGACCAAGTTGGTGCTGATGCAGATTTTTTAAAGGGAAAAGGGCTAAAGCAAATAAAATTGCTATGAAGTGAAATAGTATTAAACTGAGATATGTTTATATTTAGCTATCTGCAAGATCCTGATATCATGCCAGTTATCTGGTCTCCTTATTTCAAATTTATTATGCTCTAAGTTCACAAGATAGCAAGGCTAATTTTAGGGAAAACACAGAAATTTCACTTTATAGCGAATAGAGTAGGGTAGAGACAAGTATCTTAGGAAAATTAGTCACTAGTTATTGAATATTTAGTTCACAATTCCTTCAACACAATTCTTTTTCATCTAAACAGTTTCTTGTCATTAACAGTTACTCTTTTAAGGGTTTTTTTTTAAGAATTTTGAACACTGAATATTCACTTGCAGTTACCACTTCATGGGTGGCAGAAGTTCAGACATTTAGAATTCAGATGCGTAATATTTCAGAGCAGATGTATACCATGACTTTATCCTTCAACAGAAGAAATGTAATGTAGGCAGCATTCATCTGGGACATATTTGAAAAACATTTGCACCCTTTTAACCTCTATTTATTATCTCTCATGACAAGGAAAGAATACTATTTAATGGAGATAAACCATTCAATTGGTTTCAAATAGCCCTTAGCTTAATACTGCACAGTGTTTACGGAATGTATTATTGGAGATGGATGCTTTTACAGTTGAAGGGGAAAGAACTACCAGTCAGGCTATTTTCAGTTACTGTATGTGTGAAAACTTGAAACAGAGAAGCTGCTCTTTTAAAAGCTTGGTTCCAAAAGAGTTTCTGTCTCTAATTAGCATAAAGAAGGGCATGGCCTCCCAGTTCTTGTCCTGGCTTTTCTCTAGTGTCACCAAGATACTGATTATTTGAGATAGGAACAGACATTATCTTGAGAGAGGTAAAATGATCAATTTATTTCAATAGTATAGGTCACATTTATATAATTCAAAATTAATACTGAGGTATTACTTCAAAATATGGACTGTTACCTACAGCTTTATTGCAGTCTTTGCCCAAAATTTTGCTCCTGTCAAAGTCGGGGGTAATTTTAATATCAAAGTTCTTCAGAAGATAAGGAGTCAACTAGCACTTATGTTTTAGTTTCCAGACCTGCTTTAATATAATAAGCAAGGTACTTGCTTATTACATTAAATGCATTGGATGCAGAGAACTCTTGAAAAATCAAGTAACTAGAGGTTATACATAATATATAAGGCAAAAATAATGACCAATTATTTAATACAGTCAAATCTCATTGCCTTATTTATGTATACAGACCCACTGAAATATGGGATAAATTGCTAAAGTCACCTTACCTTTCTTTCCTGGAAGGTATAATACATAAAAATAGACAAGCCCAGATACATTGTATCTTTTATAGTGTTCATCATGTTATTGCAAATGCTAATTACTAGATATTGTTGTGCACTTTTGTATACTGCTCTCATTCTTTTAATTTTGCTACTTAAAATATAGCAGTTGAAAGTTGTTTAAAACTTTGCAGTAAGGACTGTTCATTAGAACTATGTTTGTATGGAGAAACTCTCACTATATTTGGGATCTGATTTTACAAATAATCATTTGCTGAGAAGAAATACATTAGAGTTGGGGGTTTTATTATTAGCATTAGGTGGCTGTTTGCTTTCTAATTTTTAAATATTGGGCTCACTGCACCAGAAGCTTTCTGGATCAAATTTGTATTAATCAGATGTAAACTTCTTACATGAAAATTTTGATTATGGCATATGAGTATGATTACTCTGGTTCAGATTGCTTGTATATTGGATACACTGGGTTTTTATGAAAAGGTAAAGTGTTTTGTACATCTTCTGGAGAGACACAAAATGTGTAATAGTAGGAAATTAATTATGTTTCTATATTTTTCTATAGTATTTTCTTAATTAACAATCTGAGTGTGTATTATACTCATGCAAGTATCTTCTATTCCACTACTATAAATTGAAATGCTCTGGCATTTCTAGTGTCTGGCAAAATACATTTTTGGTCTCATACTTGGTCCCATTGGGTGAGAAAGGAGAGGTGGTGGGGTGTCTGTACACTACAGAGTTGTCGGAGTCCGGGACATCCCTCTGGCCACCCTGGAGGGTTTGGAGACTGGACAGGGGGTCTGGGATCTGTACAAGGGGCTCAGCCAGCCTCACACAGAGCCCAGGAGGACATTGCCTCTGATCCTTGTCCATGGGAGTGAATGCCCACATTGTATGAAGAATCACAAGCTGAGAGAATTCAAAATAAGTAGTACTTAGTTAAACACAGAGTGTAAATGTAGAATCTAGGATTTTTAGTATTTGGGTTTGAAGAGACAAGATGGAGGAATTGGGGAGTGGTCCTGTCCTCCTTGTTCTTGTTCTCATCCCCCATTTTCTGCTGAGTTGGATCACAAGGATTGGTTTAGAGTAGAAATGACATATTAACATAGGTAGTAAGTATTGGTAAGAATTTGTAAATAAAAAATATGTTGTGGGCATACTGGTTGGACGTGGTGGATGGACCAGACCGTACATAAGGTCCGGGACCCTCTGATCTGCCCAGTCTGCTGTGTGTCCTGCTCTGCTGGGGATGCCCTGCAGAGCTGAGAAAGAACTGTGAGATAATGAAAGAATAAACAATCTTGGAAACACACACTGGCAGACTCAGTTTATCTTCTCTGGCTCTGGACTTTTCGAGCAAAAAAAGCTCAAAAACCCTATATACCTCAGGGAACAGCAACTCCGAGGAGAAGCTCAGGGAAAAGCAACCCTGAGACAGAATGTTTCAACTGTATGGAGCTCAAGGATATTGATGTCATAAGTTTGAGTCCTGAGGAGCAGGAATCAAGAGGATGGCCAACAAGGCAGTAACTGGTGGTAGCCTGTTCAACTCCACCTAACCAGGATGAAGAGGCAGACAGAGAATTCTACAAGCAACTGGAGGCTATCTCATGATCATCGCCCCTTGTTATTGTGGGAGACTTCGCTTTAACTTGCTGGATCTCTGCTGGAACTCAGCACAGCAGAGAGGAGCCATTCTAGGAGGTTCCTGGGTTGTGTGGAAGACTATATCCTCACACAGATGGTGTGTGTGAGCCAGTGAGGGACGACCTCACTGGAACTGCTGTTTGTGAGTAGAGAGGGACTGGGGGTGATTTGGTGGTCAGAGGTGGTCACCAACTATTTACTACCTATGTTAATAGGTCTTGAACACAATGACCACAAAATTATAGCTCTCAGTTCTTGGTGAAGGAAGAGAGGCCATCAACTAAACTTCTGCCTTGCCCTACCAGAGGCCAGACTTTGGCCACTTCAGGATAATGGTTCAGAGAGCCCCTTGGGAAACAGTCCTTAATAACAAAGGGATCCAGGAAGGCTGGACATGCTTTAAGAAGGAAACATTAAAGGCACAAGAGCAACCCATCTGTATTTGCCAAAAGATGAGCTGGAGGAGACAGGGAGAAAAAAGACTGGCCTGGCTGAATAGGGACCTTTTGCTGAAACTCAGACTAAAAAAGAGATTTTATGACCTTTGGAAGAAGGCAACTCGGAAGTGTACAAGATTGTTATTAAGTTATGTAGACTGCAAATTAGAAAGGCAAAAGCTCAGCTAGAACACAATCTGGCCACTCCTGTGGAAGATGATTAAAAGATTTTTTTATTTTAAAAAATTACCAACAAAAAGAGGACAAAGGAAATCTCCATACCTGATTTGATGCAGAGGGAAACATTGTAACCAAGGGTGAGGAAAAGGCTGAGGTAGTTAATGCCTGCTTTGCCTCAACCTTTAACAAGAACACAGTTGTTGTTATCACGGCAACCAGCCCTGTGAGCTGGTAGACAAGGACAAGGAGCAGAATTGAGCCCCTCTCAATTAATGAGAAGTTAGTTAGTGACCTACTGAGCTGCTTAGACACTCAAAAGTGTAGAGGGCCAGATGGAATCCACCCAAGGATACTGAGGGAGCTGGTGGAAGAGCTCACCAAGACCCCTTCCATCATTTACCAATGACCCTGGCTAACCTGGGAGGTCCCAGTTGACTTGAGTGGAGATTGGCCACTGTGATACCTATCTGCAAGAAGGGTTGGAAGGAGGTTCTGGGGAGCTGCAGGCCTGACGCTGGCATCTGGAAAGGTTATGGGACAGATAATCTTGAGTGCTGTAGTGCTTAGTGCATAAAGGAAAGGCTGTGGATGTTGTCTACTTGGACTTCAGTAAAGCCTTTGATACTGTCTCCAATGCAAATGTCCTGGAAAAGCTGGCAGTCCATAGTTTGGACAGGTGCTCTGTTCACTAGATAAAAATGGTTGGGATGGCCCCAGAGGGTGGTGGTGACTGGAGTTACTTCCAGCTGGTGGCCAGTCATGAGTGAGCTTCCCCAGGGCTCAGTACTGGGGGCTCTTCTGTTCAAGATCTTTATCAGTAATCTGGACCAGTGGATTGAGTGTGTAACCTCAGTGTTGCAGACAACACCAAGCTGGGAGTGAATGTTGGAAAGGAGGAATCTGGACAGGCTGGATTGATGGGCTGAGGCCAGTCGTGTGAGGTTCAACAAGGCCAAGTGCTGGGTTGTTGGTTCATAGCTGGGCCAGGTGGCAGAGCACTGCCCTGCCTTTCCTGTTCATGGTTTCAGATTTGCCATCAGGCTGTGCAATTATAACTAAGGGACACAGGGAATGCCCTCACACCCTTCCTGGGAATCTTTGCTTTTGCAGCAAAGGACAAACAATTTCAAAGATGAAGAGAAAGAAGATTTCACTGCAGTCAGGATTATGATGAGAACCTAGAAAAACGCTGCTGGTGTTAAAAATCAGAATTGAGATTTAACTACTCAGAGCTGAGCTGAAGATTAATGTGACCATAATTGTTTCAGAGCTTGTTAGTTTAAGGATGAAACTATCGTGTGCTTTTTCTACTTTATTTTCTAAGCTGTTGATTTTTAGTAAAGTTTCTGGTAATTGTTGCTTTCTAGTGATTTCTATATAGTTATGAAAAATAGTTTACTTTGGCCACATATACATGCCTGCAAAATACATTTTAAAAGAGAATCCTACAGTTGGAGACAATGTTTATCAAAATACAATAACTTGAGAGGAAACTTCCAAAGAAAATCCACAATCAAATGCAGGTGCTACAAACACTTGCCAGCATTCTTTCTAACAATATCTAAATATAATTTGGTTAATTTGCTTTTTTACCTAATTAATTGAAAAAAAAAATCCAATTTTGGTTGCGTTGGTAAGATGATTTCTAAATCGCACACGGCTGATTTAGACGTTCAGATCCCAGGCAGTAAGAACCTACCCATCACTTTTCTTTCGAAACGTGCTGAATAGCTGCGTGGACCTTCAGGGTACTTCCACTCGTGCGCTTGTACACCGAAGGAATACCTGTCGATTTAGCGAGAATGCTGATATTTTGTTTTATTGATTTGTAGTTATTGTTTTTTACTGGCCTCGGGCCCTGCCGGCGCCGCGATCACACCGCGCTGCGGGTGCGGCGGAGCGCCCGCTCTGTCCGCAGCTCCGGGCACCGCGAGGGGACCGCGCTTCCCGCTGCCCGCTGCACGCCGCTTTCTCACGGCACACACCTGGCCGCTCCAGGGACATCCGCGGCGTCTGGAACTTCCAGCCGAGGTCCCGCAGTGCCCGCCCGGGCCGGTCCGACAGGCCCGCGGCCCGAGTCCGCGTCTCGGCTGGAGCCCCCCGCGCCGGCTCCGGCTCGTCCCGCG